>JBAHVQ010066752.1:12594-27742 GCA_036872915.1 Nanipora kamurai | reverse complement strand
GATGATTGTAAGGCAGCAGTGTGATGAAAAAAAAAAGTAAAGGGAAAAATTATATCCTTGGAATTAGAAAATTTTTAATTTTTATTTTTTTATATTTGTTTATCTAAATAGATGAAATGTGCAAAGAAAAGTGCGACAAAGGTAAGAATAAGCATGATTGTTGTCACAATTTTCCCAAATATTGTAGAGAAAACACATTGATGTGTGATAAGAAGAGTGAGGAGAAATTCCTTCCTCCAAATACATATTTAAAGTATTAAATATACTGTAAAAATAAGGTGGCAGGTACTTTAGTTGGACTATGAAATGATGATTAATATAAATTAATGATAATGATACAAATACACACCTAATGCTCACTCTTCAATATGTCAAGAATATCCCTCCAAGATGATTTAAAAAGATAACAGTTGGCAAAATCATGTTCAAAATCTTCTGTTAACTGATTTCTTCAGAGAAAAGCAGATAAAAGTTAAACCAAATATAGCCATTATCAAATAATGTAATTATACCCATTGTGATAAAGAAAGTGCAGTTTACTAACATATACATTTTTACAATACTAATTATTCCAATAAAGACAGACAGACTGATGATGTTCAATCCTTTGAAGTTTTGCATGGTGATAATTGATAAACTATCTATAGTTTGTGGTACACCACGTATTATTTTACTGCTAAAAAATAAGCAGTAAAATAATATGTGGTGTACCACAAACTATAGATAGTTTAGACTGATGATGTCTTTGAAATAAAGATGAAATATCACAATTTCATTGTAATTCTCTTGATCTTAGCCTATATCTTGAGTTATCAAGATGACATTGTTCAGAGTTTGTTTCTTTCTTTTCCTTAAGTTGTCAGCTGGTTCTGAATTATTCCAATGCAATGCAAAACTCATAACTTACAATTTTTTTTTCATTTTCCTTTTTAATGTTTCTTTATTTATATAGACCCATCTTGCAAACAAATGTGCAAAGATGTTCAAGGTAAAAATAAATATACATCATTTCCTTCATTGCTTAAACAAAATGTGACAAGAAACATGAGGAAAACTAGAACAGGGTCACTGAATATCTCTTATCTTTCTTGGGGAGATATCTGGTGACCCTGTTCTAGTTTTACGGTTTTTAGTTTTCAACTAGAAAAGTTTTTGAGCTACTTGTATGCACCTTTTGCTGGCCACGAAACCGGAGTAGCACTTAAAATATGACTAACAATAAATACATGATTGTTGTTTGATTTTCTGGAATACTTGTTCTTCTGTGTCATCTGTCTGTATCTATAGTGCCCACAAATTGACAGGTTATAAACATGATTATTTGCCAATACAAGAATTTTTGTTGTAGATTTGAATGCACAGGTAAGACAAAAACCATAGAAACTACATTAAATGAGAAAATGTGGCATTAGCACTTGTGAAGGTACACACTTCCTATGTGCGTGGCTCATTTATGTAATATTTAAAGCACAAATAGGGGTGTTTTATTGGATATAAAATACAAGGCAACAGCTGAGTGTTTTAGACCTGATAAAACACGTACTATGATTTTTTTAGTGGCCTCAAATCGAACCCCTCAACATGTTAATTTGCAAAGAAAATTTGAAAATTAGTGTTTTCTAAGCAGAGAAAATTTGATCATGTTGTTATGGCATAATATAGAGATACACAACGGTTATGATTTATTGAATTATTAATGAGTTATTGAAGTACTGTTTAATAAATGAGCAGGACTGCTTTATTAGGTTTTACTGGGTGCTGCCATTTTATTGAACGGTTTCAAAAACAAACTCCAAAAGTGTGTCCTTGTGGAATCCAAACAATGGACTCCATTGTCTCACATTAGCTCCTAATGTTTCACATTGCCATAATTGAATACTTCAATCAGTACTGATGCCAAATGCAGGTCAAGTAGCAAATATGGTAATATCAGATATATTTATTAAATATCATTATAATTAAAACTTCAAAAAAGAGTGGAAACACTTGCTCAATGGGGTTGTGGTGGCACTTCAATTTTTTGTTCTCTCAAACTCTCACTTATGTTTCTATAACTGTATGGAAAGAACAAAATGTTTCTATTTCTTAATTATAAATTACTGTTAATTGATTGCTATTATAATATCAAATACAATCATTAGCTCCTCGCTACTATGGGCATTAGTACCATGTAGCCATCACCTGATGACACATGACATCCAGGGGTGGATTAGTGCGCTTGATTGGGCTCGGGATATTGTCAAAGGGGCCCCCCTTTGTTTCATCATCATCACAAAGTTTTAATCAACTTGCATCGTGATATACAGTTTTGTATTGTTGATGTACCATACATACTGTACTAAAGAATGAAAATGCAGCAGTCTGAGTTACAAAATATATTAATATAAGTGATTATGCAACAACAGTCTCTTAAATTCTATTAAAAATGTTACAGATGAGGGTTTTCGCTCTTGATACTGATACTGCTCCCGTTCCTTGAAGGACCACCCCTCTGGGGTCCACCAGGTGAATCACCCAGTAGCCCAGTGACCTAATCTGCCCTTAATCTGATGGCATCTGAATTACCACAGTCCTTCTAACCATTGAAATTTGAGATAATTGCCATCGTTGTTTCCACCATCCACTGCTTCACATTGCCAAGATTATTTTTTTGTTTTTCTGTTGTCTAATATTTTGAATATTCATTTTTTTTTCTAGATGAATGTAAAACGCATTGCAATGAGATCAGTGAGAAGAAATTTCATTCCTTATAATACTGTACTAAATACTGCAACAAATTGTCTGCTTAAATTTGTCATGAATATTTGGTTTTGTCATGAAAGAATAACAGTTTGCAAAGTCATATGTATGTTTCTTGCCTGACTTTCCTTTTGCACACTTCCAAAGCATATGACAAAATAAGAAAATTCACAACACAGATAAAGTGTACCCTGCAAAGACACATTTCAGTGTAAAGAATTTTAACAATGCATTTTGACTTGTAAAAAAACTATTATCTGCAAAAATATCTTATACCTATGCACACTAGTACTATGGCTATAGGTGTGATGCAAAAGCACCAAAGAATTATTACCGGTACACATAGAATGTGGGGTCCTATCTCTTGTTAGTAATTTGGAGTGGTCAGCTATGGGGTTGCCATATTCAATTGTTTAACTCCTTGCTGCCATATTCAGTCACCAGTGACTGATGGGAACTTTAGTATTTTCCTTTGGCTAACAAGAGAATAGTTTACTCTGGTTAATGCCAGATGATTTTACTCATCAAAGGGAAAAAACATTGTTACCAGGTTTAACCCACTGATGTGGGGTGACAATGGATGACTTGGTGGTTACGAGAACAGAAATGAAGATGAATGCAAGATTGCATCTTTTAAATTAATTGCCATCGAAATTACACATTTTCTCATTTTTTTAAATTTGTTTTTATTTATATAGTTGAGTCTTGCAAGAAAAGTTGCAATGACAAAGGTAAAAATAAATATATGAATGTGGTAATCATGTCCCTATTGTTTAACATGTAGTGTGATAAGAAGGATGAGGAAATATTTCTTCCCCCAAGTGCACTGCTATTACAAATTTTATTAATTTTCTATGTTTATAAATGGGATAAATCCATAACAAAATGTGATACAAATCAGTCCCAAGGTACTTTAGTGACATTATAAAATGGGGTGAGAAAATTAATAAGTCCACACAGCTTTTGAAAATACTGTAAAACAGTAGGATTGATATAAATTCAAGATATTTACAGTGATCATATTTTAATTTGAGTACTTCAGTGCTGATGCCCAATGCAGGCCAAATTGCTGGTAACTGGTCAAAAAAGGGGGTCTTGTTTTATTTTAGCTCTTGAAGGTGGAGCTGAAAAGGAAATCATTAAATTATTGAAATGGATCAGTGGGAATTTGATTAAACAAAGAAACATTTTTGTAGAACAACTTTCATTTACTATTTTCATAGCTAATAATATATAACTCAGCATGTTATCTGTGAATATATTGTTTGTACATAGAACAAAGAGTACCTTGACACTTCTAAGTGTATAAAATTGACACATCTTCAGTATTTCTTCATCCATCAGTTTCAACAAGGTCTAGATTTATGGTACAGTTAATGCTGATCAGTATGAGCATCAGCTATAGACTAGTTTACTACAGTATGCTCTTTTAATAATAAATAACAATATGTACTGCACTTTTCTGGGGGGTCACTTGAAATTGTTAGACTTTGAAGTGGGATCAAAGATTATTGTATCTTTCAACTGAATTATGTACCCCCACCCTCTCCATAATAATGACTGGGCCCTTATAATGGAAATCTTAAACAACTAGGAATGATTTTAGTTACCATTTCTCCCATTGTGTAACATGCACTATAAGATGGGTGAAGAAAAATTTCTTCCTCTAATTACACTGCTGTTAAGTGTTTTTTATATTTTGTTATATAGGAAATCACACATACTCTAAATAATTTATTCAACAATCTAACTCTTATCAAACATAACATCAGTTGTAATGTCTTGATTTGTTTACGTGTCTGACAAGTTCAAATTACTAACTTTTTGTCCTGCCAAAAATAATCCCTGATCAACACAGTTAGCCAGAGAATGTTAGCCCCAATATTTCTATATCTTTAAAGAAAGTAAATGCAATATTACATCCTTTAAATTAACCCCCACTGGAATTACACCTTTTTTTCCTTTTTGCTTTTTTATGATTCTTTATTTGTTTAGGCCAATCTTGTGAGGAAAATGAAGGTAAAATAAAATATGATTGCTATCCTTATTTCCCATATTGTTCAATTCACTTTGTGATTTATAAGAAGAGTGAGGGAAATTTCTTTCTCCATATACACTGCTATTGCACATTTTATTTTATTTTTTTTGTATTTGTAAAGAAGGTATATGCATGACAAACGTTATGCAAATCAGTTCGCATGTGCGCTAGTGACATCTCCCATTGGAATTTTTGTCATATTTTGGTTTCTTTTTTTATTTTATATAGATAAATCTGGCAAGGAAAAGTACACAAATCGAAGTAAAGGTAAATATGTGATTTCCTGATGATAAATTGGCAGCATATTTTAAGAAACAATACAATGGTTTTAAATCTACTTTATACGGTAGTAGAGACATGTTTTGTAGTTACGTTATATGTGTGCGTGAATTGATAAACAACCGATTAATGTCGCTAACTAATTTTTAATTACAGTAATTGTAGAATTACAGGAATGAACAGACTTAGTACTAAAGTCTAAATGCATTATGATATGATTTAAGAGTCTTGATAAGTTGAGAATGATGTGGTCCTGTTATTTAGTTCTAGCTGGTAGAGGTAGATGTAGTATTTTGTAAAACTGAGTTTGTATTTTGTGGAAGAGAGTCGAATATTTTAAACGAAGAATTGATGCTCAGCTAGTTTTTGCATGCCTCGCATGTAAGGAAGTGTATGGGAATATGTGATTTTTTGTTGGAATGAAGATGTTCCTGTGCTCTAGTCTACAGATGTCAGTTGTTTTCTTCAGTACATTGGGCATTACAGCCCTTACATTTAAATTTAAATGTTCAGGAATTAGGTCTTTGTTGCAAAGGATTCTGTCGAAGGCAAAGGATCCGTTGGGATTCTCTTATAAGGAAATGACCAAGGTAAAAACAAAATTATCAACGGCCCTTCAAAATTACGGAAATTGGATCAAAATCCTACACTAATAAGAGAAGGGCATTTCAACGGTTATTCAGAAAACTAAATAAATTAAAAACAACACTATTTACTCAAAGGCTCCCAGCCAGAAAGCGTTTATGGTCTTCCCAAAATACAGAAATCACAAGATGATTACCATACACCACCATTTCAGCATGCTGTTTTCTTTGTTAGATCGTCTAATTATGAACTGACAAAATTCTTAAGCTTGATCCTCACTTCAATGATACCGAACAAACATAGGTCTTTGTTTCGAAGGATTCTGCCGATTTTAAACGTTTTGAAGACCAGTTTGAATTCGGTGGTTTTGCAGAAGTTAACAATTATTCCGTAGTTATTGTTGTGAGTATTTTCCAACTTAGGGCAGACGAAAATATGAGATGTGAGTTATTGGATCATCCTGCTCTTTTGCGAATTAGACTTCCGTTGTTTCGTTTGGCTGTGTGGGCTCTTTCTGTTATATTGGCAGTATTGTTGAGGTGTTTAAGAAATTGGTTTTTTACAAGAGTGCTGGTCAGACCTTTAATGTTGCAAAAACTTCACAAGTTGCTGTTGATTTTGTATTTTATAAAGAGATCAACACGTTAAGGAAAGGTATAGTTCCTTCTTTTATTCATGTTTCATTTTGAAACTGATATTCTTATGTCTAGTGGTGTTACATTTAAAGAATTCTTCTGCATCAACATTGTTTTATCAAAACATTCATCAAAACTGACATATACGTGTTGATGAATGTAAAATTCACAATAACAAGTTCACACAAACATACGCCAATGTTAAGAAGCAAAAAAAAAAAACAGCCTGATGAAGAAGATAATTACTCCGAAACATGTCGTTCTTACAAAGAAGATTAAAAAGCATTGTGTTATTTCCAAATGCACTGCTGATACACCTTTTATTATTTTATTTTTTATATTTATAGAGAAGATAAATGCAAAATTCCATCCTTCAAATTAACTCTTACTGGAAATATACACATTTTTGATTTTCATTTTTTCATGTATCTTTATTTCCATAGGCCAATCTTGCATGGAAAAGGATGAAAATAAAGGTAAAATAAAATATATGATTATAAGTGTAATATGAAAGTGAGTGCCCAGCATAACACATGAAACACAGCCATGATGTAATTTAAAGAATTTATTTACTCAATAGACTAATGTTTTGTTGCAACTTGCAACATCATCAGAGTGACAATGGCAATTTTAACACTGAATATATAGGTGGTAAGAAGGATTAAATTACATGTGATACTAGACAACAAAATGATGGAAATAGAAGTGAGGTGGTACAGTTAAAGTGCGAGAGAGAATGAGAATAAAGATGGCAAGAACAGAGCTGAGATTAAGAAAGATGTTTAGTTCGTGAATAAGAAGACTTCCTCTAATTAAAAGTCCAGAAAATGAGGTACAAGAAGCTAAAATACGGAAGTGATTTATTGAAGCGGAGTGACCGGTATCAGTTAGGTGAGTGAAGATGTTGGAAGGAGAAGGATTTGAGCATTTTTTCCATGTCAAATGAGACTCCCAAGTGGTCCGAGACTCACGTGTGTAAATGACTGGCTGTTTAGCCCACATACAATGTGTTGCAGCATTGACACGTAAACAAAATAATGTTTATTAAATGTATAAATGTTAAATAATAAACATCAGCTAATTGTAGGAAAACTGAATTTGCTAAGAATTAATAAAGCTATTCAAGGGGTGAGTAAAAAGATTAGTGTTATAAGGGTTTTGGAATTTTAACTTGGCTACATCTTTGCTTAGGAAGTCTATTAAATGAAAGAATTAGTTAAAACAATGAAGTTTGTACAAGTTGCTATTATTTCAATAGTAGCTTACTTGTTCTACACTTGCTTTCTGTGGAGAGTAAAACTTTTAATTTTTGGTTAAACGGAGAGAATCACGCGAAGCCAAATTGAGGTTTTATCTTTTTGAAATTGTTGATGGTTTTCTTTTAGGTGGTTTATGGATTGAATAAGGAAATTGGTGAATAGCTGGTGTACAGGGTAGTAACTATAGTGGTCTTAGTTTCCTAAGCAAAAATTTCTTTTTGCTGATCAAACTGTGGAACGCCATGGACTCAGAAAAACTCTGAGCTCCAGACAGCTCAGAGTTCTTCTGAGTCTATGGCGTTCCATAGTTTGATCAGCAAAGAGTTCGAACTCAAAATCCAAATACAGTGGTATTTCTGTGATAGTATGTGCCGAATTTGCTGGCCTAATGTAGTTCCAACTTAATAAATGAATTCTTTAATGTGACATCTTTGCCATTAGTATAAAATATATAAACAAGATAAAAGGTTTATGATGATTAAGTAGATCAAAAACGTTTGTGTTTTAAACTTTTTAATAAATTTTAAACTTTATACTTGTTTACACATTGAATTCTTTGTTATTTTGTATTTTGCAATAACTGATGAGAATATGGAAGGGGCATGTTTGGCAACAGGTGTGGATCAATTTCTGGAGCGATCTGACCGGGAATCCCACCGAATATCTTTGGATTTTTTGTCTGGCGACTGAGATATCGAACATAAAAACCAAACAGCCTAAATTGTTTCACACGCGTATATGTATAATAACTGAACAGGCTTTGTCGCATATTTGTGGTTGAGTTTTGGGATACCAAGACGGTTGTGACAAAGAACTCGTACAACAAAACCATTATAACGGCGCCTATGAACTTATGTTTGGAAGAAATCTTAGCATCTGCACCTATACAGTGCCTGTGGTTTACCAATGTTACTAAGAGATCAGAAAGAATCTAGAAAATTAATTATTTCAGGGTGGAGTTGTTTCGCCCCTAGCCTTTTTTCACCTAGTCCAAGGGGATTTCCGTTTTCCCCATTTTCCATTTTATTTGAGCATTACAGATATTTACGTCAGAATTTCGTGATCCTGGCATGAATAAGAGGAGCTTTGTTCTCCAGAAAAATATATGAAAAATGTGGAGTATCTGGTCCGAGAATATCGGAACAGTACATAGTGTTCAAGGTTTTTTTCTGCATAGTTTTCAAGTATTATTCTTATAGGCTGGAATGCTGCTTCAAAGAAAGTTCTTTCCAACAGAAACTGTCCACGGAAGGCAGTGTGCGACTCAAGTAATTGTTAATTTTTCTTTTGTCGTAATAAGGTCTTATATCCCCAAGTAGGCTAGTTCGAAACTATTAAGTCGTTTACAAATCAATGTTTTTGAAAAAAATAGGCTTTTATAAGAGTGTGCCCAGGAGTATACGATACATACATACATACATATATATATATACATATATACAGCTTGTCGTTACATCGTGTTTCATGCTTTCGCAATCTTCAGTCGTCTGAAGATTGCGAAAGCATGAAACACGGTGTAACGACAAGCTGTAAATATTAGATAACCTCATATAAATTGTTACTATAAAGCTCTGCAGCTTTCCATCGAGCACTCTACTTGCCGGGAAATTACCCAATGTTGTTTATCTACTATATATATATATATACATACACATATGTTTATAATGGTGTTCTCCGGATTGTAATAATCTGGCTACCTGAAGGTTACAGATTGTTACCAAAAGCTTATAAGAATATCATTAATTGATCAGAGAACGTTTCAATATATTTATGATTTAAACAGTTAGGAATAAACGATTTGTAGAAGGAAACATTAGTTACATAGAAACATAAGTTTAATCATTGTGTAAAGCCATCGAATGTTTCTAAAATTACTGTTTGCAGTTTAGAGTAGCATTCGTTCTTTTCATCATTTAATTTCTAAGATGTTTGTGTCTAATCGTTGAGAATTAATGGTTGAAGCAAATTTCAACGCAAAACATTTCTATATTTTAGGTAAATGTCACAACGGTTTTTGCTCGTTGATCAAACATCCTTCAGGTCAAATCACTTGTTGCTGTGAACAACCAGGTAACACTGCAATCTCTTAGAAAAGTAAGAAGTTTTTCAGTGTGTATTAAAGATCGTCACCTCTGTGACATGAAGTTAGCAGTCGTAACGAATCACATGTTACGGTTTGGAAGGTGCAACGCTAAATTCAGCTAATTGCCAAGCGTTAGATAAAAACAAAGAAAATTCCATTCGTATCGCATCAGTACAGAAAATTTCCTAGTTGCTCTGAAGACAAACCAAATTCAAGTGCGTTTTACAAAGGATTAACAACAAAATGCTTATGACTTTGTCAAATCCCTTTTCTTCAATGACTTTAAGCACACAAGTACGCGAATAAACTAGCACTCCGAGGCCTCATCAACCAATGGACAGGCTGGGTCAGTGCATAGGGCCAGAAAATTATGGGGGCCCAAAAAATTATGAACATGTGAACAGACGTAAGTCATTCAGAATAAATAATTCGGTCAATTGGCACGAATATTTCCCTTACGATATTGTACGATTTTCAAAGGAAGCTGCTGGACCTTTGAAATTTTGTAAAACAGTCAAACAGGACTTTCAAACGGGATTTTCATGGACACGTTGGTTTGTTTTTCAATACTGAAAATCCGCTGACCAACTTGCCTGACACGGATTCAAGAAGCCTGCAATTTCTAGGCATCGGGCTTACTAGTTTTGTGCAAATACGAGCAAGAGAATGCGTAAAAAGTCAACTTAAGTAAATCTTTTGACCCATGTCGTTTGATTCAATAATTCCAATCCAAAGTAGAATGTCTATATATACATCTTCTGAACTTACTATATCTGCCTCTGTTCTGCAGCAAGTGATTCCAAAACCTAATAATTTTAACGTAGTACGATGTATCAGTATTAGTTGTTGATTAATATCTAGGATGTTGTCGTAGTTTTGAAAAACACTGCAGATGACTAGTGTTTTGAAGGCCACGGCAACAGTCATCATCTGTTACAAGTCTTGACAGTAACTTAGACTATTAACGGACAACTAGTAATAATATTTATATAAAAGTAGAGTGCTGCGTTAGCAGTATTGAATGGCTTGTAGATAATCAAAAGATTTGGGAAACTGCCCGATACGTTTCACTCCGACAAAGGGCATTTGCTCGATACGTCAGTTTAACCATTCTTAAGTTCCAATAACACTTGTATTTTACCGGATTTCGTGTAAACACAACGCCTGTGAATAACAACTGATTAATTTAGTTAAAGTTTCACGCCATTTTGATTCCTAATCCTGGATTATTAGGAAATTAATCAGCCAGTTGTCATTTTCTTTCTCTACAGATAAAAGTCCAACAAACCCATCCCTGTCAGGTATTTGTTTCTTGTAATATATTTTAAAAGTAATATATGGGATCGAGCCGTATACAAAAATTCCACTCTTTCAATTGTTTGCAATTAGAGAAATAGAAATTAACGGCATAAACGACACCGCAGGTAGTACTGCCTTTTTTGTAACTATTCCTACAATTTACGCGAAGCAACCACGTTAAGAGGCAATAGGCACGGAACTTGTAAGAGAATTCGACCAGTACTGCAGCAATTTTACGCTCAACTACTGAAGTAATTAACGGCGGCGAATAACGGCCTTGACAGTTGTTGACGTCGAATTAGAAACTTTCGTTGAAACAAAGAGATTAAAAAATGCGTAAGATTTATATATAGGTTGTTTAACCAACAGAGGTCTAGTAGCTGATTTATAAACCGAGGGTGTGGCCCGATGCTTATTAAACGACTAATAGAAAGGAGTAAGGGTACAATAACTTTATTATTATCTAATAATGGAGGTTATCAACAGGGATTTGATTTTGTGTTAATAGTATATATATGTCAAGAAGAGAAGCTCATGTCTTAACAAAAGCGCGGACTTTTTTATGACTTAGTTGGTCGTAAAATTATTCAAAGATACTCAACCGCTTTGGAGAAGGTTTGGTTTAGGTTTAAAGAACGTTAAATATCAAGTTTATTAGAATTAATGCAGATATATACAAGTTCAAATCAAGATTCGTCAGTTAGAAAGTCGCTTTCTAACATACGAATTTTCGAAAAGATACCTTAAAGTTCAGTGATCAATCCTTTGAAGTTTATCAATTATCACCATGCAAGATACCTTAACTTATACAAGGTGAGAAATTCGGTAACAAAGAACTAAAAAATCACGCACTCAGGAGTTTTTCAAAAGCATACCACTTGTCATACACATACCACTTGTCCTTCAGACGCGTGCAATTTTAAAAGGCCTTTCAAAAGTTGTGCCTCGGGCCTTTCAAAAATTAAACTCACTCTATGTGTGTGTTTTTTTTTTCAAGTGGCACAAGAAATCTTGCTATTAGCATACTTATTACTTACTTTGTTTCGAAAAAATCCTGGTAGAATACGTAGGTAAAATAGGTTGGCATATTTTAAAATGCTATTAATTTAATAAATTATGTTGAGTTTGTGGAGCAGTTTTTGACCTGTTGACTCAGGACTTCATAGGAGCAAAATTTCAAAGGATTAACTGCTAATAATTTGTTGATTATATTGCGTAGTTGCCACATGGATAAATTCTCCTTTGTAAACATTTACAGATTACCAGTCCTATATAAATTTTCCAAGAATACATTTTGCTGGAAAGGCTCAGTTTGATGTCCCAACGGTAAACAACATCTTAGAAAACTTTAATATTGACAGTTTCAGCCCTGGGGATACCAATGAGAATGCTGTTAACTGGAATCCAGGTGGTAGTGGTGAATTTCGAATTGTGGATACTTATATCACCAGAGTTTGTTACGAAGATGGTTATTGTGTTTACCGCAAAGACCACGATCCCATGATTTACGCTGAATTAAAAGGTTTGTTGTTCTGAAAGTTTCGTGCTCGGAAGTGACCTAACTGTGCATCGTGGTTTTGGTTTAGGTTGGAGATACGTTACTAGCGTGGTGAAGACACTTTTCATATCTCACTGCTCGAACTATCATGGTGCCTAGGACTCACAACCCGCAACCTTCTAAATGCTAGCCAGACGCTCTAACCACTGAGCCAACAGAACTCAGATGGCAGAGCAAAACTACTTTCAGTATTTAAACCTGGACGAGTCAGTCGGCAATGACTTGCTGGACCATAAGGGATAGATAGATGCGGGTTTGGGACCCGTGTAGTGATCAGAGTTTTTCTGAGTCCCTTGGGCATGACAGTTAAATTTTCATCAAAATAGTTTTCGTGAATTATAGTTTAGTTTCCATAAACTATTAGCATAACATAATGCTACTAACCGAGCAAACAGTAACTGCCCTATTAAGAGAAAAGGTTAACTTAAGTTGTTGGTAAAGTAATTTTGGCCCAATCCTGTGGACAAACTTGTGGTTTGAAAAAGAAGCAAAATGCGATATTTAAATTGCATTAACATTAAAAATAAATAATGAAGAATGAATTAGGAATAAGGAATGGCGAATAATCAATAACAAATGACAAAAAACAACTAACCGATATCCAATAGCCAATAACAAATTGTCAATAACCAATAAAAATAATAATAAATAACAACAATTATGAATAATAACGAATAACAATAAAAAAAACAATTACAACGATAAACAAATGATAACTACAAATTACAATAACAACAATTAACAACAAATGATAACAATAAATTACAATAACAACAATTAATAACAAATAACAAAAAATAACAAATGACGACATATTGTGACATAACAACAAAGGACGACAAAATATTACAAAAAACAACAAAGAACATCTAAGAGCTACAAAGAACATGAAACCAAGTAACGATGATGTTTCCCATTCAACATTTCTTTCCCATACCGTGTTGTTTGTAATTTGATTTTTACTTAAACTATAGACGAAGCTAATCAGAAAGTTGCTGCAAAGCTCGTTGACCTTGATGTTGAAGTGCAAGGAAGAGTGTCAGAAATATTCGGATTAGCAATAGAGGTAGATGGTTTCTTTAAAGGCGATGTCGATGTCTCCTCGTTTCAATCCATCTGGCACAAAATGAAAGGATCAAGTGATGATTATGGAGAAGGAACGAGATTTCAAAGTGTCATTAAAAATGTTCAATTTGGACCCAAGACCATAGATTCAAAGATTGCTAAATATTTTAAAAATAATATGGGACCTAAGCAAGAATTATCTATATGCTTTAATATTGACCTAGTTAGTGAAGATCTTTTGTTACCGGCAAATTTTAGCTTTGGTAGAATTGTGGGGTCAATTGGCTTCTCTGGAATAAAGTCTCCTCCCTATTTTGATTTTGGCAGAATGCTGAGACCTCTGCCTACGACTCAAGACTTAAGTTTTGCTCCATTTATGGTCAGTGGTACAAAGCTGTTTATTGATTTGGGCACTAGTTTGGGTATAGACAAAACTGGAAACTATCTTGAATCGATTGGAACGCTGTCTATTGGAATTTACTATGACGGACCTTCTGGAAAAACCGGAGTTAAAATACCAACTTGCCTCGATCCTATTGAGTGGATCGGAAATATTTACTACCAGGAAGGTGGTGGATACTTATACACAGCTGGAATATATGTCTTGCCAATACCTGAGGAAATAAGTAATAAAATACCCAAGGTTAAAAAACAGATAATCTTAGCGAAGGTAAGTTGTCCATACCGTTGTGTATATATGTATATGTGTATGTAAAAAGACTAATTATATCGTCGTTAACTTCTGATAGGAAGAAAAACCTCATTAGGAACGTCTCGGTACTGAGGCCTTCGTCAGTCCTAGTAAAAAAAAAAACTGTATTATTACTCTAACCTAAAGTCTGTCTCTATGAAGTGTTTTTATAATTTTAATTTTGTATTTCCTAGCTAAAATCTTAAATGTAAAAGCGTTCACGATGATTGATTGGTTTAAAAAGTCTGCGAGAATGGAGATCTGTTCTATTTCCCGCCAACAGTTTGCCAACATGTTAGTAAACTGTTCTTACGGCGTTTACACTTGCAAACTTGGGTTTGCGAAACCGTGTTTACAGACTGAAGTTTGTCGTGCGAAAGCTCGTTATATCCTCCGCTTTATCAATTCCAGCTGAATCTAATGTGGATATAAGTCTTCCCTCGCAATCCTCTTACCAAATATGTTCAAACTAGCAGAAAACCAAAAGGGTTGGGAAACTCCCGGAACTTAGGTGGAGAAAAACTGACGTTTCGAGCGAAGGCACGTATAGTTTTGTGGTTATAAAATCTTTTACTAAACGATGTTATCGTATACGGCCTACATGGATATTGTCACATCTTTTGTATTTTAAAAGACAGATTTTTCTTACTAAACAATCGCAGTCAAATGAGTAACTGATGAAGTATCTACTTCCTCCAGCTTTTAATAGGGATTTTACGATAACACTAAGACTAAGAGTACGGCTATGTCTTTAGACAGTAGACTGTCATGCCAAATACAAAGAACGCATACAAAACTTGATCCCAAGAGAAATCTTTACGACGTCATGACTGTTTACAACCTACAACAAGCATTTTAACATAATGGAAACAACGCGGGGCCGCAGTGGCTACAGAACGTCTGAAAAGCTTCCAGGA
>JBAHVQ010066752.1:0-11861 GCA_036872915.1 Nanipora kamurai | reverse complement strand
TCTCTGTATAAATTATGTAGTTTTTTTAACATTTCGATTACAGATACAACCTGGCTGGGCCGGTTAACCGGGATGAAGAAGAAAATATAGAAGTTCGTTTTTGCGAAATAATTAGACAAAGACGGCTGACAAGTAATATGTTGCTGCAAATAGGCAAAAATAGTTGATTGGAATATTAAAAGTAAGATTTTTCGTTTCGTAATAGCATTTCATTTCAACACAACAAAGTGCGTAAATATAAATCAAAGCATAAAAGTGAAGATGGAGCGAAATACTATGTATAAATTTATGATGCGACGGACATTACCGTGAGAAACGCTGAAAACTTATTGGATACTTCCCACCGGGCTGAAATCATCCATGTATATCGCTCAAGTAAACTCTTCTCGATTCACCGAGCCTGCCCGCTCCATGTAATTAGCCGCTAAAATGTAGCGCAACTTATTACTAACCAACTTCATATCCCACAGACAACTTAAAAAGTAGATTTAGCTGTATTGCATTTTCCCGAAAGATATACTTTTCTTACTTTGTGTTTTTCTGCTTTAATAGACAGATGGACGAGGAAAATGTTTTAAAGTTGTTCTTGCTGAAGATGAAAGTGGTATCAATATCCGTCCACTGACACGATGGTTATTTCGCGCGGAAGTTCATCAACCTGTACAAGCCAAATTATTAGCCACCGTTTTTGGTGAGAAACCGTCAGACACGGATCAAATCTATTTGAAATTTATTAACTCCGCAGTTATCTTAAGAAGGAAAAATCTTGGATCAGAATTGATGTATGTCTGGAAAAAAAACGAAGAGGACGCTAGCATTTACGATGTTTATATTAACCCTTATAAGAACCCAAAAATATCCGAAAATATATTGATGGGCAGATTTATGCTTTGGAGTATACATACAATGGAAATCCTTTTGAAACTGACCGTGATACTGCCATGCGCTCTGCGATATTTGTACATGTGTATGATGATTTCAAGATTCCTAAAAAGGTAAACTGGATTACACACATTTATCCAATTTTTAAACAGTATGCAAACTTGTATCCTGTGATGAAAAACTTCATGGATCTCGGTACCTATAAGAGTGTGATTGATAAGAAATGCCACATACAGACTGCAATGCTTCTTGATTTTGATGATCCACAATTTATGCCTGTAACTCGTGATTTATCGCCGAAAAAGACTGAGATGATTCTGAAGTGGCTGGACGAGAAGGTCCCTTATCTGGGCGACGAAAGTCCGCTTGCATTCACGAAGGATACGTTGTTACGTCTTCTGCAGACCGCCCTGCAGCTTGAACATGCTACGATACCAGTTTACTTGAATGGTTATTTGTCCATCAAACCAGGCCACAATGAACAAGTTAAAATAATGTTACATGATGTCTTGGTCGATGAAATGTTCCATTTCGTCCAAGTTGCAAACATTATGAATGCACTTGAAGGACGTCCGTGGGTACTGGGAGAAGATTTTATGCCGGCGTATCCGAGCTATTTACCTGGAGGAGTAAAACCGAAAATGAAAGCCACGATTGATAAAATTTCTTTGGAGCAAATTCATGACGTGTACATGGAAATTGAAACACCGGGCGAAGTACTGAAAGATCATGGACTTGAGGCGCTTATTGAAAGTATTCGTTCAAATCAGCGAGAAGGTATGGGGCTAGTGCATGATGGGGAGTTTCTTTGCTATAATTACCACAAGGCATTTGGAAAACATTTTCTGGTGTTTTTTGTATTATGAAGCAACACCTTCATATGTATATACTTATAAAGTCATTATAAAGGACCCTTTCATAATCAGAGATAAGACACGAAATTGGGTATAGGTGACTGTTTGCTCAAAACTTTACATGTTTAATTCAAAATCATCACTGGTCACATCAAAGTTATATGTCACTTTACTTATTTCTCTTCATATCCCTACACGTAACACATAAACTAATTAAATATTCAAATTAACCATATCCTGTAAGAATTCCTGTTTAATCCCATCCGTATAAATGAATTTTATTTTTATTTTTTATTTAATAGTTTTGCCATCGATGCAATATATAAATAAAATGAGACAAGTAAAAAAACTAAAATACAAATGATGGCAGGGTGACCGCAACATTATAGCCAACAATTACTGCGGGCTTAAATTTACAACGTATGGTTTTAAAGGATCTAGAATTGTCCAGATTATAAATTGTTGCTAAAGCTGCGTGATAGTACTCAATTAATACAGATTTAAAAAAGTTCAGGCTATTGGTGCTCAAAGCAAGGTTCTCGGCCAAATTATTCCTGACCAATTGTTGAAACATCGACACAGTTAAACATCGTTTAAGCATTAGGCCTAATTAAGATTATAGACAGTAACTGTAACCTAGAGCCGTAGCAGATCGTAGTAGAAAGTGATAAACCGAGGATAAACTTTATTGCACAAATTAAGTCTATAAGCCAAAAAAATGTTTATAGGGAAAAGGTAAGTACCAGCGTAGGAACTAAATTTACTCCGGCATTGGCTGACATATTTATGGCTAAGCTGGAAGATTGAATGGAAGAGAATACTGATGGAGAAGGTAGAATGAAGAAGTGCGGAAAATTATAGGTGTCAAGTTTCTAAGTATGTGGGTGAAGGGAAGGAATTTTGATTCGTGGGATCGTTTAACTTAGATGTAAAATGTGTGGCAAGCTTTATGTCGGAAGTACGATCATTTAGAAGGCGTTTTAATAGTCAAGGATCAGAGGAGGCTTCTTGGGAAACAATAGAATGCACCCTATTTTATTCAAAAAGACCATAACGATACAAAGATATTAGTGTAAAGATGATTGAGAGAGCTGATGTGAAAGATCCGAGGTGCAGAGTGATGTAGGCCTTATTGAATTAATTTGTTTACACGTAGGGGATTAAACAGTAGAGAGATTTTTACTGGGTAGGGATAATGTGAATTTATTACTAGGGATGTCTGACGCTAGGGATTATAGTATTTTGAAAAACGGGCAATGTCCTGAGAAGTAAATGATTATTAAATAGTTTTTGATGATGAGATTCTAGATGTTTGTTAACTCAGATTGGTACTTGGTAGAACTTTGATTGATTGATTGATTGATTGATTGATTGATTGATTGATTTGGTCGGCTTGGCTGACACTAAAAATAATCGTACAACTTTGCTCGTCTTTCGACCATTATTAAATTATGTAGATTAGTTGTCACTGCTTTCATACTTATTTATTCACTCAATTTTTAAACGGATTCATTGAATTAACTTAGGTGAGCTTCTGGCGAAACCGAAAAAAGAATGTGAGCGAAAACTCAAACTTTTTCCCAACATTGAAAAAGGTTTGGTTTCCACAAATTATAATACCATTGGGGATTTTTACAAGATCATCGTCTACGTTCTCGGAATGCTGACAAACTGCGGCAAAGACAACCACATTTTTGCTCGTAAAAGGAAACAACTTGAATGGGAAAGTGGTCTCGTCGTGGTCAAAGACTACAACACGGCTTTAGATGCCATAAAAAGGATTATCGACCAAGGCGAAGGTGCCTCGCCTTTTAATCCGATGCAGGCTAACAGCAGTAAAGAATTGTCCCATTATTTTCAGTTTGCGTCAATATTTCATGGACGGCATATAGAAAGGTTTAATACAACAGAACAAGCAGATAACACCATTGCCAAAATCCAACAAAAGAAAAATAACGAGGTAAGCTTCAGGTTCACTGCGGAGTGGTATAATATTCACGATATAATTATTTGTTAGTAGTATTACTGGGCTTTTCCCATTAATAGATGAACTGTTGTGATATTAGTCATAAAGAAATTGCACAGGATTGTTTTAAATTCGGTTTTGATCGCTCTTTGAAAATTTAGTTATGCTTTGTGTTTAAAGTGACCGAGCACTCAAAATCATGCCTGGGTATACCATAAAACAACTAATCAGAATTGTGCGATTTTGCAGGATGTAACTTTTGCCATGTAACAATTACTCCACGAGGGAATGTTGAATACTAGATGATAGCTAACAACAATTGGAATAATTGTTTTATTAAAAACAACCCACGAACATTGCTATATCTTGCCGACTTTAATTTACAAAGAAAGATCGTTAAATTTCCACCCGAATTGTTGGGTATGGTGTAATGGCTGAGACCTAATGGCCGCTAAGTCAGTCAAACTCTGAAAATGCATTATCCAATGCTCCAGCTTTTAATAAAAAGATGTATTTACCAGCAATACATACCATGAATAATAATTAACTAAAGTCCACAGAAAACTTGAGAAAATTTGGGAAAAGTGGACAAGCTAGACAAAACCTTCGCAAGAAACTTTCTTCATCATGAAGTCGAAGAACAAATTGAATAGTGAGAGCATTGACATAGGGTTTGAGTTGGTTTACTTCTCTTGTTTGAGCTGAGCAAAACTGCAAAAGAAACCTTTTTTTTCTCCAACATTAATCATTATTCCCAAGAAAAATCTACAGGAGGTTTAGACTTATCCAAATTTATCTGTTATGCTATTTTTGTTCAGACATTCTTATTTATTTATCAATGTTAAGCGCTGATGTATAGATAGTCTTATCAATTCTTAACAAAGTAGAGACCTCTAATGACATCTTTCACAGTGAACAATTGTACACAAAAATGCAGGATGACAAACGGAATCTCCGCAGACAGACAACGACCTAACTGATTGATCAAAGTTATGAAAAGTTGTACTAACAAACCACCCATAATATTTACTGTACATTCTGACGGCCACCCGAAACATACAAAAACATGTTGTTGACCACTCCAGAAACCACAAAAGGACTGGGCCCTGAAAACAAGCGACAGCCTGTGATTGGTTAATGGTTACACCTGTACACTCTCATCCAGTGACAGCTCTGGTAAGTTGCTAAGAACCACAATCTTTCCAGGGTTTGTGGAGTGGTCTATTACTGTGCAGCAGCTTGAAATTTTCATTCTTACCTGAAAATTGTATCACAAGCCCAAGATGATTTGAAAAATTGCCGACTTCCCGAAAAGCTTTTACCATTTTTCAAGATGTGACGAACTGTGAGCGAAGTACCTGGAGTAGAGACACAATGTTAGGGACATTGAGCGCACCTTCTCAACCCCAGAAATCCCCCAAAGCCCTTGCGATCTCCAATATAGTCAATAAGTAACTGACAATTATTATTAAACCTGTGCTTCAATTTTTTTGTATAGAAACACTATGAGAATTATGCGTATTATGGAGATAAAATTTCCTTTTACCAAAGTGGTGTTTGGCCACTTATCAAAGATCCAAAAATGTCCAAGTACAAAACTGGTAGCAGAGCATATTACATTGCAAAAGCGTTTAATGATATGTATTTGAGATTGCTGCAAACCATGCAGAGTATATTCGATGGAAACGTGGAGCGTTTCGACGACTCTTTTGGTCTTATGAAATCCCTGATTGTTTACGGTAACAGAGTCGTGCAAACACCAATTGAAGACGACGGAGACCCCGAGGTCGGTCCAAATGCTGCTCCCACATTCCTTCATTAAATGAAGTTGTGCAAGATAGCAGAAATTATGTAGACTGGTTTGTTTGTTTCTGTTGATTCTTTTTCAGTTATAATCTCAACAAAGCGTGCACGATATCTCAAGTACTGACGCAGATTTTATGTAATTTCACATATACCAATAGTTATTCATATACCACTGAAACCTTTGATGTCACGTGGCTGTAGTTATGTAGACTGCTTTATGTGTCGTTAGTCCCTCGCGTGTTAACTTGACGAAACGAGAGCGATGTCTCAGTAGTGATATTGTTCTTGGGTAATTTCATATAAATCCTTAGTTAATTTCAAATTCATGTATATCTGGTCGTTAATCCAGATACTTTTTTTTCCTGAAAGACTTGAATTTTCATCAGTGAATTTTTATACGCGTAAACGCATGTCAATTTTAGGGAAATAATGTCATTTACAATGCAACTGTAATTGTCAGGCTCTGCTAGTTATAGCACGTAAACTGGCGGATATTTCATTTCAAAGGTAGTCCCTTCACGTAACGATTTTGAACGTATTTAGTATTATATGTGTCCGCAGCAAGTTGCGTATAACCTCGCATTTTTAATACAAACTACCACATAAAGTGAGTAATAACAGGCAATGTGATTGGCTATTGGCTGCGTGGCCCGCGGTGCCGTTGACTCAACAACAGCACGACTGATGTAATATCTCTGTTTCTTGGACTTCATTTCTTGTTCGTGGTAAAATGTATAGTTTTTACAGCAAATAAATGAAACAAGGAATAGCTCAACACAAGCTTAGCCAGGTCGTATACCCAACAAAGCGTTTTCCATTATTTTGTGGATCATATTCATCGCTGAGACCCAACGAACTGTTTAGAAAAGCTGCGTGGGTATCTTGTTTATCAGATATGAAGGAAATAGAGTCTTCGTCTTTTCACTTTGAAACTTACCATAAGTTATTGAACATTTTTTATTTCCATACTATGATATCGGTTGACGGCCGATTTCTGTCCGACTCTAGAATAGTCTTTAGTGCTACAGGTCGTAATTGGGTGGCTCGTTCCTCTCTTCAACTCATCCAGGGTCTGAAAAAGTTCTGCTATCATGTAAATATTTGAGTTTCAGTGCAATTATTGAAATAACGTCTGCAATCAGTCTAGCATTCAAATTATTGCCAGGCACAAGAACATCAGAGAATAAGAAAATGGAAAACTGCTGCTAGCCCCCCAATGCAACCATTTTCTGATCAGCACCAAGCAGATTACTTAGTTCAAATTTCAACCGATTTCCTTGTTCTTCATTGATTAACATGCATGTTGTAAACTTTGAATACTAACAGTTGAGAAAACGCACTTGGAAACCAGAGTTCCCGAGCGCCAGTGAGAAATAGGGAAATGTCAATGCACGCGGAACATTTCTCCAGTGCAAATCAGGTTTTAACGTCGACAGCTAAACGTCTTGAGAAATTTCAAAACAGAACTTGAAAGTGAGTTTAGTCTCTACCTAAATTAGTAAAAACACAAACAAACAAAAGAAGTTTTCATACCGTGCAGCTTCAATACTCTTCCTTGCGTTTAATTTGCATTTAAATTTAAGTCTACAGAAGTTGTTATAAAAATTCTATTAGGGTCGTACTATTAAAGAGATGAGATAAATCAGTCACTCTCTACCACTCCCCTAAGCAAAACAAGAGGATCGATTTCCCCTTCTCCTGCTTTATGCAAAATTCAAGACCGGACTGTTTTAGTGTGTTTTGGTTTTGTTTTCATGGTTGGGCTGAATTCCCTTGTGTCAATGAGAGTTTCAGCTCATGCTATTGGAATTTAAACGAGACGCGTTTTTAAAGTAAAACTTCTTTTGCGAAGCAATGAATATCTCGTTGTCCCCGAAGTACTCTCAACGTCGTTGTTCCTCAGATGTTACTGACAACAGTATCACATTTACAAGACCACTTGAGGTAATGTATCATGCACGAGGAGTGACTGATATGATTTGGGAACAAATTGACAAACGAGTTGATTGCCAATTTTTTTTAACCAACTACGCGGGGTTTAGAAATCAGACTAAACACGACTTTCGGGTTTACGTTAAGCCTTAGTCAAACGGAGCATGATAGTCGATGGTAGTTTAAGAATTTATTTTCCCTCCAAACTATCATTAGCTATCATCGCCGCGTGGTCAAGCAGGAAAAGGTACAATTGACTATCGTGGAAAATCTGAACATGGTCACAGTGAATGATAGTCGATGATAGTGCACGACAGTTGGGAGTCAAACAGAGCCAAGAGTTTTAAATATCATTGACTATCAAGGACTATTATCGACTACCATGCACCGTTTGACCGAGGCGTTTAACCTTCGTAGCATTGTACTAGATTCGCAGGGTTGTGGGTTCGACTGCTAGCCGGAGGCCCTAGACTACAGAGTTGATTTCCGCAACTTGTCCCGTTTGGGTCGTATACTATGTCATTCTGACACTCGAAATTTCCTTCACAAAATATAAATAACTGCCTTCTCAAAAGAATCCGTATGTAAGTATAAAGTCTGATTCAAAGTTACTCGAGTTGTATGCTAATTAAAATCACAGTTCCAGACAGAGAAATTTAGAACGTGGACAGTGGTGGAATATTTATACGGGTTAGAATTGCTTGGATTAGTTTAAGAGGTGGAAAAATCCTCTATATTTTGTTGCATGCAATTCAACGATATTTGGTTTTGTTAAAGTTGCAAAATTGAGGGTAATTCCTAGTGGTACGGGCTAGGGAATAAGGAAAATCTGCTGTGGTATTTCACTTCCACTTTCAAAGGTTGTTCACTGAACTGGTCCTTGGACAGAACTCCAAACGGTTTTTTGTCGTTTTTACGCCACCATTTTCCTTGAGTGTCTACGCCATTAAAGAAATGCAATTTATTGAACCTTACTACTAACAATTAATCTTAGTAGAGAACGCACTCCTCCTTCGTAACTTATTAATGAGGAGTGCGTTCTCTAATCCCAACATTAATTGCTGACCGCACAAAATTGTTCAATCAAAACCAATATCTGAGATATCCAATGTTGTACAGTTACCATTTTGGAGCAAACAGCATTAGGAAATTCTCAGTTAAAAACATTCTCAAGGCATTTGAGTCGCCCTGAAAAAAATTAATACAAAGATTCATGAATATACGACATTGAGGAACGCCAGTTCTTCCTTTCACTCTGTGTGTTACGGTCGACAGTCGTTCTTCAAATAGTTCTCTTGAAAATTTTTGTCCGCAAGTAAAGTTAAACACAGGAATATTACCTCAAGGCAATGTCTTGCATGGTTTGGAGTCAGGATTTCGACTCCAGCCTTATTTATCCAGGGATATTTATATTTTCAGTTACGAGGGACGTATTACTACACGGAAAATGTGCGAGAATTCGTTTATTTCAAAATTCCAAGGCTTTCCCAAAGATTTTGAATAGGGATGTCGGGATTTTTTTGGAAACGTCTAGATGTTTTAAAGAATTCAGGGATTTTCCGAGATTTTTAAGGATTTAGTGAAGATGGTGGGATTTTAGAGTTTCTCAAGATTTTTAATAGATTATCGCGATTTTCTGAATTTTTGGTAACATTTTGAGATTTTAAAAACATTTTAAAGATTTTTCATATTTTTTTTTTGATTTTCGGATTTTTAATAATTTTTTTTTCAAAACGTCAACCTTTTTTTGGCAGAATTTAGGGATTCTTCTAACACTTTTAACGGATTTTACAAGATTTGTAGAGATTTAGTGACGATTTTTAAGGATCGATTTTAGGATCGAATGTCAAGGATTTCGAGGGATTTCAGAGTTTGCTATAATTTTCACGTGATTTTTAAAATTTTCAGATTTTTAAAGACAGTAAAAGTATTTTGGGAATTTTTGCGGAAGTGTACGAGATTTTTTCGAGTGATATGCCCCTCGGTCAGTTATAGTGAACAAGTATTTACAATCTTCGAGTTCGAGTTTTTTCGATATATTAGTACAGTTTTGTATCCCGTTTATAGTTTCTTTAATCTTCATTCATGCATTTGTGTCACCTAGACGAACACTGCAACGTATCAGGTTAATATAGTTGGTCTTAGTGAGAGTAAACATCGACCACACATGCCCTCAGCCTCCCTTATAATACCAAGATGGTAAAATTTATTGCGCGTTTTTCCATTACTTAGTTACAGTGCCAAGACCCTCATATTGATTTTATTTTCGTATCTGACATTAAAATACCAGATTTTTATGGTACTTCGTGGACTATCTAAGAGGGTACCACCGTTACCCTAGCTTTGTTATTTTCCACCTTCAGTAACATCTTTGATTCAATTACTACATACATAAAAAACATTTCTTGTTTAAAAAACATTTAAACAAGAAAAATACGACGTAAGGTTTAAGAATAAAGTTGGGCGCGTTCCACGGCGTCTTTGTCTTCCAACAATCACTTCTCATTCTTTGTCAATGTGCGATGTATTAAACACACTGCAAAAGCTCCCCAGGGCTGCACGTAAGTAAATCCTCTCTATCTGCTACTGCGACATAAAAATCGTCTAATTAGTTTTGATCTTATTTAAAAACACATTAATAATGAGGACGAAGGTCGTTTTTATTTTGTTAGAGTGATATGTTTTCAAGACATGTAAGTCAAATGCCCTATGGCGTCAGCTATTCCACGCAGAATAAACAACATTCACAAAGGAAGTAATCCGTTGAAAAAATTGAAACTTTGGATACGTATGGTAATAAACAAAACGCACTCCTGTGAATAAATGCGACGGTTTGTATGGACGTTGCATTGTATTTTGTGATTCCGTGAAGCGTATGATCATCGTTCATACGAGGACGACCTTTTCTGCATAGTTTATTCACCTCCAGGGATCTATTTTAAATTTTACTACATGAACCACGTGGCCTCTCCAAGTCCTCGACAAAGGGCTTAAGATAATGTATAGACCTTATTCGTAAATGGCCGCTAAATTAACATTCTTTAATAAGTATATAAATTGGCCCTTACTGTATGAACTCGTTTTCATGTACTAAATTCTGAAAAATTTTTACTCAAAAACGAGGTCATAAGGGTCAACGTATGCGCATATTAAAGAGAATTTTAAATCATTCGCCATTTATGAATAAGGTCTATAAACAAATGGAAAGTCAGTATTTATAATATGCAAGTTTGTTACAAGAGAAAATGACAAAAAACATAGGCTATCACGACAATTTTTTTTTAAAAGTTAAATCTCTCATGATAGTGGTACTGAACATAGAATGAAGGCGTCTAGATCAACCACAATTTTCAAAAGCATGCAAATATTTTCCATAGAAACGAAACAGTGGGTACCATTGCACAAGTTGAAAGATTACAGTGTTTAGATCTGCTCTCAGTAACAAAAATTTTCAAAAAAATGTACGTCTTAATGTTAAAACTTGGCCAGCCAAGCGCCAAAGATTAATGTTATCAACGTCGAAATTTACCAAGCGTCCGCAACGCGCAAAATGACACCAGAAAAAAAGTTAAATAAATAAAATCTACGACTACTGACAAAGTTCCTAGAACTTCAACTTCACCACATGTCCCCCATTGCTTGCACCATTCAAAAAATTCTAGAAATTTGAGTAGTAACTGGTCTTTTAGTTCTACTACTTCCTTATATTCTAGTATCATATAAATAGAGTTTATCTCTCTCTTCCATTCAGAAACAAAGTCAGCAACCTCGAGGATGTACGGCATCAACACGGGGCATGCCTCTGGGCCTGAGAACGAACTCGTTTTTCGTATTCTGCTCGATTTTGACTATAAATTAAAAAAATATAAAAAAGGCCATGAACACAATGACCAAAGTCATTGCAAAATACAAGAGGATGTGTTGTCGGTGAGGTTACCTTTTCACCTCAAAAGAATTTTAAGTTGTTAAAGGTGAAACTAAAACGAACTTTAACTGCCTGACCCCGTTACAGGGGATTGGATCAAAGCTCCGTTCTTATGCTGGCATATGTATTTTCACACTTACATATGAAATACGTATGGCAGCGCAAAAAAACCTTTCCCTATTTGCGGGAAATGGCATTTCCATGACTCCAGATTTTAAAATTTGCCTCAAAGGAGCATGCACAGGAACTCCAAGTGATTGGCCTGACTACAGTACAAATATTTAGGTTCACGGAGTTCATATAACGAAATAAGCTTTAAAATGTTTTAATGTTTTTCTTTCTTTGTCTTTGTGTTTAGACAATTCTACTAAATTTGTCAATCATTTCAGCTTTTACTGTAGTTAATAGACATTTTAAGCAAACGACAACTCTTTTTATTTTAAAAGCAAACATGTTTCAGCATACCTATGCCATCTTCAGTGCGAAGTGAGTAAAG
>JBAHVQ010066103.1:0-27787 GCA_036872915.1 Nanipora kamurai | reverse complement strand
GTCCCCAAGTCCGTTCTTCCCACTTCACCTCCCCTCTTCCCAGTCCGCTTGTCCCAAAGTCCGTTCTTCCCAATTCACCTCCCCTCTTGCCAGTCCGCTTGTCCCCAAGTCCGTTCTTCCCACTTCACCTCTTCCCAGTCCGCTTGTCCCCAAGTCGGTTCCTGCCAGGCCAGCCTGTCCCCATTTTTTCGTGCGCGATCTCCGCCACTTTAATTTCAGCCCGCAGTCCGTCCAAGCAAGCCGCGTTGTAAACTGTTTGGGTTGGCGGTGACGGGCGGGAGCTCCCGAAAAGCAACTAAAGCAACACGCAAGCACACGCCCAAAAAAACAACGCGCCCAAGCCATTGAACTGCCGCAGCCCCAGGTGCAGTGACAAGTGGGGCTTTGGATCCTACTGGTTGCGCAGGCTGGGTCCCTTGTCGGGTGGTCTGGCCTCAAAACGAGAAAGGGCTTAAGCCAAGCTCACTCGCCATGAGTCTCACTCGTCCTCGCTGGTTCTTGCAAGCGTGTCCGGCCTAGCCAAGAAAAGGAGGCTCAGCACTCAACATCTTGAGGCCACGGAAGCGAAGCTTCCTCAAAGGATCCGGATGAATCCGGGACCCCACGGGCACTACCAAGATGAGGTCCACGCGAGCAGTCCCCAGGTCCTCAGACAAGCCCTCCTGCATGGCCAACCGCGAGGCCCCACCCCCACGATCTCCAGGGTGTGGTGTAGACAGGATTTCTCCTGCACACAGGGCCAGCTCCGCCTGGGCCAAGCTGCCTTTCGTGCCACACACCCGGGATCATGAGTTAATTCTCGAATCGGGCCAGGCCCAACAAGGAAACCAGTGAGTGCAACCAGCGAATCCGCAACACAACAAGCCACGGCATCCAAAGCATTGGAATTTCAATGACTTGTGTTTTTTCAATTTGTCACCGCGGCACTGCAGGTCTCAACCGCTGAGAAAGCTGAAGCATCTCCTTCTGCGCAAGACTTATGTCATGGTCTTGTGGCTTACCACTGGCCCACCCAGAATAGCATAGTATATTTAAAAACACTGCAAGTTCAAGACGTTGACAAGCTACCTGACTGTCCCAATCAATTCGTACTCACACTTGTACCCTGCTTCAAGCCTGTCTCTCACAAGCGTGAGTTCAAACAGGCCTTGGCAATATATCAGCTTTCTTTAAGAGGCTTTGCTCACGAAAGGCATCCGTGGACCATGCGGGCAACTATGTCTGGCAACATTGAAGGCCCCTTGAACCTCTGAAAGAGTCAAAAGCACAAAAGTGAATCACTTCTTCAGTCAGTTGCATTCTTTGAATCAACTGTCGGGCACAACCCCTCCAAGTGGCCGTTGTTCAGAGAATGAGGAAAACATGGCTTACTAAAGACTTTGTCTTTCCCGAAGTCAAAAATAGATAGATCGCAACCACTGTTGCAACCATCTAGCGATGACCTCCTGGGTGTTGAGGTATTCACAATTTCTACACCGGTTCGGAATTCATTGATCCATTGATCAGCTCTGGTGTAAGGTCGTCCCCAACTGCTTGAGGTTGGAGCCTCTTTGGCATCCAAGACAAAAATCAAACATCCCATGAGGTCTGCCAAACGCACCAAATCTGATTTGCTTACCTGATAGCCCACCAGCTCGGCAAGGACCTTCATGGAATATCTAGATGATATATGACTTAATCGATTTGATTTGTATTTGTCGATGGCTAATGCCGAGCTAGAATATTAGACCTGCGGCCGAGACTGAGTGATGACCCCCATTTGGCCCCAGGAAATGTTTGCAAAAACGTTCCCCAAATAATGAATCTATATGTCAATGTCCTCTCGTGATATATGGTATAACTCTCGCCCGCAATGATGCCCATCCCTGGCGCACAGCCCTAGGCACAAAAAGCGCTCACTCGCCAAAGGCGCAAACACCTCGTGCAGGCTTTGCACAGCGTCCGGATTTCAGGTTATGAATGGTCCAAAGAACCGATGTGGAATAAATATCAAGCACAGGGAGGCGAAGCAAGCGAATCACTTTTTCAGTTGAAAAGAAAGAATTCGGCACAGCACTGGGCAATTCGCACAGCCTGTCGCGAAAATGAACTGCTACATGAAAGCAAAAACGAAAGAACATCAAACATTCGCCAATCTGTAGTGTGAAGGCATTCCGGGCTGATGCCATCTGCACGGAAAGGCCAGCGGAACTTGACACTCTATGTTCATTCTCAATCCCTTCTGAAATGACAATTAGTTGTTGACTGCCAACCTCAGCAGGATAAGTGCAAAACCAGAAACTCGGAACCAGTAATTGAAGCGAGCCGCTTGTCATGTTGTACAACTGGGCGAGCTGAAGGACCTGCTGCAGACAGAAAACCTCAACACCTTCCTCTTGCTTCGCTTCACTAGTCTGGCTTGCCCCCACATGGTCTCCACTTTTGTTCCCATGCTTCCCTCTTTTCATCCAATTCTATCCAATTGTTGCCATCCATGCCTCCAAAGATCTCCACCGACAAAATCCTAATCAAATACATGCATAAAATAAAAACCAAATTAAATGCATGCACCGACAAAACCCAAATTAAATGCATGCACCGACAAAACCCTAATCAAATACATATATGAAATAGAACCCCAACCAAATACATGCACCATCAAAATCCTAATCAAATACATATTAAATATCCGAAGATATTACTGTCTCTGAGGCCTGGATGGCATCGCTATTCTGGTCAGCAGGGACACCTTCAATTGCCAGCAGAGACTGAGCAGTCCGTCACGAGCTGTTCCTTATCTGAACAGTCCGTTCAACACTTTGCTATTATTATAGCAAGTGGTAAGCTTGGGATTCGCCAAGTGGAGTATTTGCTGTCAGATTGAGCTAGAAGGGCCCTTGGGAATCGTTTCATTGGGTATCGTTTCACATGTGGTTTCAAGAAAATCGAAAATTTATATGTATATATAAAATCCATATCAAAAACAAATTTCCAAAATCATCTATAGAAGATAATCCCATCATCAATATCATCATTCTCCGCGCCCACCACCACCAAGACCACGCCACAAGCCAAGCAAGACCAAGACCACCAAGACCAAGAGACCAAGAGACCAAGAGACCAAGAGACCAGGACCACCGCCACCACAACAACAACAAACACACCACATCACAACAGAAACCAGCAAGACACAACACAAGCAAAAGCGCAGCCACAACAAACCAACCGCCATGGATGAGAATATTAGCCTGGCTACAGAGAGTGGTGGAAAGGCTACCCCGAAAAGAAAGAACAAGCCCACTCGACCTGGGACTTATACACCTTCACCGCTTTAGCAAGTATAGACGGCCATGGTGGGCACTCTCGATCCTGGGCGTGGCTTGCAACACTTTCAACGAGGGCGCTCAGGCCATGAAAGCGCATCGACAAAGGCGCTGCCAGGAAAGAGGTCCATACAAGCCTCCACGGATCATGCGGCTTTTTACCCAGTGACCAACTGCGAGTTCCTTCCCGATTCATCCCGCCTAAGACACCCAGTGCGCGCGAAGCTCACGGGGCTACCATTGCCTTTGGTGCTGGGGCTCTAGCAGGATAAAACGTTAATACAGAATAGCCAACCGACCACTTGCAACCTTTGCCATACTCTCATCCATGAGCCAACTACACAACGAGCAAAAGCAATGCATCAATCAATCATCAAATATAAATTCGTATATTCATATCATTTATATATATAGTCTATAATTTCAATTGTTTAGTGTATCAATGTATCAATAAATACATGTAATACTGGCAATACTCTATATTTTTACATCTTTACCTTCTTGATTTTCTAATCAAGACAACGCAAGTGATCTAAACAATTGATCGATCGATTGATCGATCAAGTAATGATAATCTCATTCATAAGCAAAAAAAGAAACAACGAGCAAAAGCAATCATCAAACATTCATCAACATATTTATATAATTTAATATAAACAAATTCAACATCAATCAATATAACATTAACTTCTATCTCATAGCCATATAGTTAGTACCAACACTTTATGACTCAACATTGTCAATTGTTTCATTGTAGATTTTCAATTTTCAAATCCGGTTTCGTATGCACTAGTTACCTCCGGACGATTAAAGCACGTTTCGTACCCTTTTCACTCGTGGGCTGGGTGTGTCAGCGAACAATGAGCGCTTTCAATTCTTGAAACCTTGCGGAAGACAGAAATGAAGGTGGGAGGGACCTGCACGAAGATCGGTCCGGGGCGAGGTAGGATGAACTAATGGAAGGCAAAAAATTCCAAAGTCCAAGAACGCCTCAAAAGCACATGCTCCTAGACCCCTAGCCCACAAGCCAAGCAAGGAATGCAACCTGCAAAAGTGAAAAAAAACAAGCCCCATGTTGACCTTCCACTTTTACAAGACGCGCCATCAGAACTAAGAAAAAACCCTAGACAGAACCAAACTCTTTAAACCCTTGATCCCAAGTTTTTGAACAAGTTCTTTGACCCGTTCTCCTTCCCAAACTGTTTTGAACCTTTCATCCCAAGTCTTTGAACAAAATCTTTGACCCGTTCTCCTTCCCAAACTCTTTGAACCCTTCATCCCAAGTCTTTGAACAGCATCTTTGACCCGTTCCCCTTTCCAAACTATTTGAACCCTTCATCCTAAGTCTTTGAACAAAATCTTTGACCCGTTCTACTTCCGAAACTCTTTGAACCCTTCACCCCAAGTCTTTGAACAAGAATCTTTGACCCGTTCTCCTTCTCAACTGGTTGAACCGTTCATGCCAAGTCCTTGAACAAAAAGCTTGACCCGTTCTCCTTCACAAACTCTTTTGAATCCTTCATCCCCAGTCTTTGAACAAAGTCTTTCACCTGTTCTCCTTCCCAACTGGTTGAACCGTTCATCCCAAGTCTTTGAACAACATGATTGACTAACACTAACCTTGGTATGGAAGTGATGCTGTAGAAGCCCCCATTGCAGGGCGGGTCTGTATTGAAAAGTAAATTCAAGGGGGGATGAATTGAACTATCCATTATTACACCCGGAGGAGCTTACACTTTCTTCGCAAGACAAACTCAAGGTATCCCCCTAAGGGCTGCTTGAGCAGCAGCTAAGCGGCGACCAAACTGAAAAACCCGTCAAGAGTCCCTGACCGTTTTCCGCCTGGGTCATACACTTATACCCTTGAACCCTGCAAACTATACAGTCCATATATAGTTATGGCCAAATAGGGGAACGGCCTAGGGTACAACTTAAAATCCGTTGAATGTAACAATACTTGATTAATTAAATATCTATATACAATTGCAGATCTTGTACTATTAGGAATTATTTTTCAATATAGGTTTGTTACTACATCAGATTCAAAGGTCTAAGAGCTCCTCGAGGCTGGATCCTTGGAAACAATGACCTTGCAGTCGGAGTCTCACGAATTCTGGCACAATTTCTGCAGGATTTTTGCGTCCTGTTGAAATCTGAGTCAGCAGGTGGTGAAGCCCAACCATCTTTAAAGCATAATTTGCCTCTCTTTGCTTCAAGGCGGTTTCCACAGCCTCTCTCAGTTTGGCATCCACGTCTGGGACCTCTTTCACAAAACCGTTCCTGCTCAAAACTTTCTGATCTCTCAATGCTTCCCACAAACGCTGGCTTTGTTGTTCATTCCACTGGTGGCTGGCAAAGTTGTAGGCGCTCCGTGGTTGCAAAAGACCTTGAAATTTCGCAACTTCTGCACATTCACTGAGTGAGTAATCGCAGGAGCCATTGAAAAGCTTCAGCACAGCTCGATGCTCTGCACGTGGAAGCTTTGGATAGCCCACACGACAAACAGACATACTTTTGCCAGTATCACTCAAGTGGCACAGCTGGGCAAAGAACTCTTCTGCCTGCGTTGCCCGCTGAGGGGCATGTTTGCTCAGATACCTCATCTCTACCAACACATTGCTGGCTTCCCAGCCTGATAGCAAGATGATCGATGTCACTTGGTCATTGCCCGGAGACAAAAGGAAAGTATCCACTGCACGCAACGCATGTGCTCTTTCCAAAGGGCTGCAATGGTCATCTGTAATTTGGACACTGCAAAGCCAATTTCTGGTGATGAACAAATGACTTGGCATGTCTCTGAAATCGAGCAGCTGTGGCAAATGCATCCCGCAGCGTTCCAGCTCATCTGCAGTCATTGCATGCAAACGGGGACATCCATCGCATTCATTGAGGCAATCAGATACAAAACCTTTTTGTAAAGCATGGCCCCATTCCCATTGCTTCTCAACAAGCGGTGTGTGGGCTTGGACAGGAGGAGGACACACTTCAGCTTCGGTTTCTATTTCGATTTCCTTCTCTCGTTCTTTCTCCTGTTCCCTCTCTCGTTCCTGTTCCTCATCCATAGAAGTAACAAGAACGCCCTCAAAACACAGGAGTTTGTGATCATGCAAGTATGCCAACTGATTCCTGATTCTCTTGTGTGCTCGTTCTCTCCAGCGCTGTGTTTCTTGTGGTGTCAGATCTGCATTCTTCAAGATCTGTTCTGGGGCATCCAAAGCACGCCTAGGAATCTCTTCCTCACTGGGGCAAGCAGCCAGTGACTGGCAATACGAAGTCAACTGAAAATTCTCTGGCTCTCTGCAAAGCTTTGCCAAACGCCTGCATTCAGGCCCGAAGCCCCCCTGGACATGTCACTCGTGTTGCAAAGGCTGAACCCTGCAATGCCCAGTGAACAATAGCAGACTTCAACTCCTCTGCTGTCCGAGCTGTGACAAAAGCAAGAACTAAACCCACACTTGGCTCCACTCCATGCTGTCCACCTTCTGCTGCAAGTTGCCTTCCAGCTTCGTCCACAAAAAAAGCATAACCTTTTGACCCAGGCCCAAAGAACGCATGCGCATGCAGGCTTGGACTAGCCTGTCTGACAGGTGGTCTTCTTACACACAGTGACTGCTCCAACTGCAGCTCAGACATGGGGCAAAGCGTGTGCTTGTCATCCAAATATGTGAAGCACTCATGGGCAGGTTGAAGCGGGCTCTTTGCCAAAGGAGTGTCTTTTCCATCACTGTCCAGATCTGTCCAGTACCATGATCTGGTTCTCATCATCGAAATAAATAGCTGCCCGAAATCTATGAGGACTCAGCTTCAGCACAGCCTCTGCAACTTGCCGATTCGACATCCCAGTGAGCAAAGCACCGCAGTCAATCAGCACAGACACATGGACTTCAGATTGAGCGATGAGAATCTCCTCCAAAATCTGCAAGGTTTTCTTGTGCTCAATCATTTTCACAGGGGACGGTCCGCCCATCTCAGGATCACAAAGACCTCGCAAAGCCCGGCCATGAGTGTGCTTCAACATGTCGTCCTCATACTGCTGCACCCCCAAAGGCAAAAGCTGCCGATTGTCCGCTGTGCCTGAAAATCCTCTCAGACGCCCAGCGGCCAAATCCCATGCACTTGATGATACCTGTCATGGCAGCCCGAGTGCTTTAAAAGCAGAGTTCAACTAGTTGTGACTGCTAGTCTTACAGAAGCACGAACATGATATTTTTTCAACGTGGGCCCTTCATGCAGCAATGGGCCTTGAACGGAAATTGTCGAGTTTCCTTGGGAAAAACAAACTCCTCCAGGAAAGTCTCGGCAACCTGCAAATTCTTGCCCAGCTTTGTTTGGCCAAAGCAAATCAATCATCTCATCATCAAAGGGTCAAGCCCTCTGCAGCCCTTGGGATTTTCAGCCTTTTGGCGACGGCTTTGTGAACAGCCCCAGTCTGCAAGTCATCTTCAATGGCTGCAGCCCATAACCAAAGCCTGTAGTGACGCGTTTGTTCCTTGAGAGTCAAGTCCTTCAACCATTGCAGGACGCGGCGAAATGACTGACGAGTCAAACCATCTTCTGCATAGGCGCGCAGGGTCAAAGTGATGGCCAAATCAGGGTGACCAAACTCAGTCCTGTCGTTCGAGGATTGTAATAGATATTATATATACATATGTCGCAATATATATATATATACTCGGGGATTGTATTGTCTTATAAATGTGTGAACACACAACAAAGAATAACATGCATTCTCTTAGGATGCTACTAGGGGCTCCTGGCCTTACTACTAGGAGCAAGGACGCTACTAGGGGCTCCTGGCATCGCTACTAGGAGCAAGAACGCTACTAGGAATTCTTGAGATATATTTTTTTCAGACCTAAACTATGTTTTTTCACTCGGTCCTCTCGCTTGGAGCATCTTTGAAGCGGAAAGGTATGGCCATTTCACAGCGCCAAGTCACGTTGTCCACTCCAAACTCAACCCTGTGTCTCTTGTGCAGCGCAGAACGCAAGATATCACCTGCAAAGAGGCCTCTGGCAGTGAGAGCAGCTTGTGGCAAAGATGGATTGCTGTCATCCTCCTGAACAAGCTCCAAGATTTCCTTCAACTTCTCATCAAATAAATTCGGATTGAGAATGAACTCGCGCAGTCGATCACCTCAAACTCATGTTGAAGAAATGGCTGAAAACAACCAGAAAGGCTGACAAATGAGAGCATGATAGAGCCCTGATAGGGCCAATCTCTCATCTACAACTTGTACAACTCTCAGGGATTTACAACCCCCCTGCCCCATGTACAGTCGTTCCTTGTACCTCACTGACGAAAATCAGCTACCGAGCTGCGAGTCTTCAAAGGAAGATTCCGGAGGCCACCCAACTTCTCATGCTTTTCAGTGGTGGACAACAAACCTTCGCAAAGAGATTGCGACAGGTCTGCTCTCTCCGTGCTGTTCGTCATAGCACGGGAACGGTCTCCGACGTGGCACCGTTGGGAAAGACGTAGAATGGGCCCGAGCAAGAGTCAAGAGATTTCAAGGGAAAAGCGGGGCTCAGAAACTGGAAACCGCAAGAAACCTTCTGGAATCCCATACAAGACCTGCCTACAATACTCCCGCCCTTGATCGGCTTTCACGCATTATGTCCTGGAGAAAAGCGCAGAAGCAATGGCAAGGCCAATGGGAAGAGTGGCGGAAATCACCACCAGCCAAGGAGAAGCAAACAAAGAAAGGGTCTGGCAAAGGTCAGCCAATCGTGTATGGATGAGACGGAAAACGGGTCCATTCAGCTAGATGGAGACTCGAGGGGTGGAAAATGGTCATCCTCATATGGATCGCACTGGCAAACGGAGTCGTCGCTCAAGCAAGAGAACCAAAGGCTGAAAGCTGCCATGCGACAGGTGATGGAGACCGAAAGGCCGTCGGAGCAAGATCTCAATGCAGTGAGAACTCTCATCCACTGCGCAAGAGACAAACAAAAGTTGAACGAAGAAAGGAAAAGCCTGAACAAAGAAGAGCTGGAAACAGCGGAGGCATACTATGCCAGTTGAAAAGATAACATTTCACAGAGACTGGCGCAAGAAGAGAAGAGATACACATCTCAGCTGGAAGAGTTGAACCAGGTACTGAAGGAAGCCGACAATGGTTGCGAAGAAGAGTCTATGGCAAACGAAGGGGAAGAAATGGCTACTGGAGTTGCCTATGTGCACCAAGAACTTATGGATGTGAAAACACAACTCGACCAAATGATGAAGTATGCCAGTGCAATGGAGCAAAGGAACATTCAGCTGACCGATCAAGTGACCAAGATGGAAGGAGATGCACCAAGGGCAGCAAAGCGATCAAGATCGCCAATGCGTCTGCCGAAGACTCTAGAACTGGAGAGTGGTGTGGACGACCGGGACCACACTTGGCTCAAATCCGAGCTGACAAGGTCTCGGAGCGCTGCGAAGCCATTCTCAATGCGCAAGCAAACCCGGAGTCCTATTTGACCAATGCAAGTCTGCCGCTCATCCAGAAGGCGAAGGACGCAAACGAGAAGGCAATGCAGAAGGCTGCAGAAGCCAAGATGAATCCGGGAGCCAGGGTCAAGATGGAAGACAAGAATGACAAGAATGGTGTTCTCCAAGCTTTCAAGCCAAAGAAGGTATCGGCAGAAAGGAGTGGGCCCTATACGCCACCCCTGCCTATTGAAGTCCCAGTGGGCCACGAAAACGAAATGCCTCGATCGCCAGGGCTGGACAAGCTCGACGATCGTTAGAGGCGTGTAACAGATCAGTTCCCTCTAGAGGTTGTTGTGCCAACTTTTGCAGCAGCAACCCGGACAATTTTGAGTGTGATGCTGCAAATCTAGAAGCTCCAGCTGTGCGAGTTGTTGCTACTGGAGCAAGCTGTTTGCGGTTTGGGATCCAGGAAGAGTTCTTCTACTCTTGTAAAGGTGAGTCTTGACTGTGAACAGTCAATCAGGGATGATCTCGTCTATGATGACGGGGAAGATTTTGGAGGTGAGTTAGTGTTTAGCCGAAGCTGTGTATATGAGGTATGCCAGGACAGCTCTGCTGATGAAGGTCTGAGTGGTATTTTGCCAGATCCTTTGACTTTGACAAGCTGTTTGCGCTTTTTTTGGTTCCTTGAAGGAAAACATCGGTGTATAACTGCGTGCCATTTTCTTCCGAGCGCGATTGCTTTTCTATGCTTTTCTTGGTTTCCAGATTAGTGTGGCTTTTGCTGCAACCAACCTCGTTTGTGCAGCACAAAGGATCACTGGTGTGTGTGTGTGTGTGGGAGATCTGCAAACATTTTCCCTTGTCAGCAGGTTTGTCGACTACCCTGTGCCATGTCGCTTAATGAAATCTCCCAGCTACTCCTTGTGCCAGGGATCTTTTTGCTTGTTTGTCTTGCATGCATTCCTGGAGACAGTAGGTATATGTAGGTATCCAGGCGCTTATCTGGAGTTTAGAAGCATTGTTCTGCTCTTGTGCGGGCTGCTTCGAGTGCGTTCCAATGAAGCCCTTGTCATGCCGGGGTTGTGTGCTTGGCGAGGGCCAAGCCGAATGAGAAAGGGACCCATCAGTTCGCTGGAAAGGTCTTTTCTCCTTTTCAATCTGGGTTTTGCCCAGACGATTCCGTTTTTGCAAGCCGATTTTTCTGACCATGTCCTGAGTAGCGTGTCAGCTGCCAACCAGAGCAGTGGCATTGACAATGAAGGAGCCTGCTTCTCCTTGCCAAGTGGAAGTAGGGAACCACATGAAGATGTAAATGGCATTGAACCCATCATCAAAGAAGGCACTTGCCTTGATCGTTGCCAGTTGTCTGCACGTGATAGGCCTTCTCCACGTGGCCAATCCTGTTGAGATCATTTGCAACTTTGTCCTATGCCACTTTTTCGTAGCAAGATAAAGGTCTTAGTTGTTCTGTTCGTGGTGCCGCCTCACAATGTGAAAGACCTACTAGGCAAGAACAATCAATGCCTTTGCGATGACTGCGAGGAAGCTGTTAGTGTCATGCAGAGAGGGACTTTGATCCCTGTTTGTGAGCCTGTTTGGAGAGGTCCGAGCGAGTGCTTGGCTCCATACGTGGGACAAACAAAGTGACCGGTCATTCGTGCAGAAGAGACACTTGCTTTCCTTGAGCCTCCCGATTAAGTGATTAAGGAGCAGATTTTGCAGACAGCGAGACTTTCAGGTCAGGCCACAAGCACACCTCCCAGTTAGACCACGGGTTCATCCTTCCGGTGTGTTCTGAACACTGGGTCATCCTTGCATCGGAGACGCCAACTGAGAACTGGGAACAAGCATGTATGAAGCGGTCCGATTTCCGACTGTGCGAGAGCTTTTCTTGAGGAAGCTTCCTGTGGCACAATGTGTCTGGGTTACTGAATGCACCAGTGTTGTTGATGACAGAATGTATGAGTGGTAAATGCTGGTGCCTGTTCTCTGGAATTTCTTTGACCTTTTTTGATCGGGACTTGCAGCCTCCTCTGCCATTGGCAATCTTTCATGCCAATGATCCAGATGCAACAAGTGTTGGGACAAATTCACATCAGTTTCAGCCATCACGAGTTCCTCTGACACCGTGCGAAATTCATCAGAAGTTTCGCATTCCCTAGAAGAAGGCGATTTTGGTCATGAGGCCTCGGCCAGTTCAATGACTATTACACAGGACAGAGATAACACTGCAACTCCGCGACGTGGTGATGAAGTTTCTGCTTGTTTGATGCAGGTTGATCTTCCCTTGAGCAGTCGAGGTTTGGAACCACATCGTGGACTGCTACTACTGAGCATACCGATTGCTGAGCATGCTGAGTGCTTCCAGCAGTTATTGAGGATCGACATGGTAAGCAGCAAGGGCCGGTATGGTCCATCTACACGTGGCTGTTACGACAGCCGACGGATCTGCTTGCCCTGCCTCGCATCTGTGTGATGCAATTGGACAAATCATTTTCCATGCCCTTCATTGAAGCTTGGCATGATGTATTTGCCAATGATGTGTTTGGGATTGCGATTGTCCATCCGCAGCTTCCTCCTGCTACTTTGCGCAGAAGACCCGTCGATATCGTTGGGTTGCCGCAAGCTGCGATCAAATAAGGCAACCGAGTCTTTCTAATTGATGTGTTGCTGGGGCCCCTCCCAAGAAGGGTTGCTGTACTATGTTCTGAAGGAACTACAATGAGCGACATAGTTGAGAGACTCTGGTTGACTGAGTTTTGCAACAGACCTGAGCTGATATGCTCCTTGCAACAAGAGCTTCAAGAGGAAGTTAGGTCCTGGTAACTTCATGACATTGTGTTTGACATGGATCAAGTTTCCAGCTCATTGCGGATATGAGAAGATGTGATTCCAGTGATCCTGCTCCTGCAACAAACATGTCGTTGACCAATGGCCGGGATCCCGAAGGACCCCTTGGGCCCATTCAGGCTACAGGAAGTCTGCATGAGGAGAACACTGCAACCTCATTCAGACAAGCAACTGAATGTTTGCCCTTATTGGACCATGATGGGAATGGCACGCTGCAGCTGGACAGTTGCGAGAGTCCTGACAAGACACTTGGATCAATGTACATGTATGATGATGCTACCACATTGTTTCAAGTTGAACTGCATGCCAAACAGTTGAGCCTTCCCTCGGGTTGCTCCTGATGAGCCCCGCCTGCAGCTTGCTCACCCCAATCTGGCTTGGCAAGAACAGGCCCGACGTGCATTTCGTTCTACGATATGATTATCTTGTGGCAGAGGCTTTGGCATTCCGTCAAGCACGTGGCCACTGGCCACAATTTGTCATCCACGGTGTGGATATGCCGAATGCCAGGTTCTGGGAATTAGTTATATTTTTTTTAAGTTTCGCTCCGTGATTAGCGTTCTCCGTATCTACTTGGCGTCAGAGGTGCCAGTTGACCGTATGATGAAGTTTGCAGTGGTTAACCACGGGATCAAGACGGAGAAGATCATATCATATCAAATCTATACTTGGTGGTTCCTTTTTGGGTAGGGAACTTGCAAGTATTTTGTAAGTGGTTGGCAACTTAGTTAGGAAGGGGTTAGAAGTTCTGTAACTAACCCAAGTTTTTATGTTCAAGATGTGGCACTTGCAAATTAGTTGTCAAAAGTTAGAGATTTCTAAGTTCACTATCTAGATGATTGAAAATTATGCAAAAATAAGTTATAACTAACTTAGGGAACTTAACATTTTTGAGATATCAACTTTCCATTTTCTTAATGTACACCAAAACTGGTTGAATTTTTGCCTTTTCGCACTTTGATTCTTAAACTTGAGACAATGCCCAATGGGCCGCCACCAGCTACACAGACGCACATGTATAATACACATGAAGCTGTCAGGGACCAAAGAGGCTTGAGGCTACATATACTCCCGCGAAGTCTACCGGGTCTCAATCCAAGTGCCCATAAACATGGCGCACTTTAAACGGTGACCTCCTGGGGAATAAAAAAGCACCGGTCTCTGGAGAGTATGTGGTTTGGGTGTCAAAAAAGACACACACACACATAGAACGCACCCGTAGTATTCCCAACCAAGGATGGATAGTTCTTGCGCCGCAGCAGCAAATGCTAACATGGATTCTGCCTGATGGCCAACATAGGGCTAGATGTCTGCTCTTCCAATGTTCCATATTAGACCCAACAGCCTCCAACATTGCCCAGGATTCCCCCGCTTTTCAATCCTATAACATGGCACATGTTCACTGCCCAGCCCAGCCATAGTCTAACATAGACCTCTAGCTGTAACATCTCCCGGCTTCAATGATTCATCTCAAGATGAACCTTTGCACTCCTTTTTTTCCTTCCCTGTACTGTAGTATGTGTTTGTGTCCCTCCCGGCTTTGGAAACCCACGGTTGTCCGAGCACCATCTTGATATGGTTCCATGTTAAGTCTGGGAAAGCTGCCAGACCAACAAAGTAGAATACCTTTGGGGAAAACATTTCAATTAGCAAGGAACAACCCCCGCTAAGACATCAACAAGCGCGTCGACTGCAACCTGCGCCCCTGTATACTGTACGACGCACAAAAAAGGGTAACACAGCTGTTGGATATATCGCCTGTATATTTAGTTACAGCTATGTACAAAAACATCTTTAGCTGACCAATTGTCCGCTGAACCGAACACAAAACAAACAAAACAGTGGCAGGTAAAGCTTTAGGCAACGCATACTTTCTCCGTTCCCCTTCGTTTCGTCCCTCAGTTTTGTCCATGAGGCATGTGTAAGTCACACGACCCCCTTGTCGGCAGCTGAGGACGCGTGAGCAGCATACACAGCAAACAACAGACATTATTTCACTCAATCAGCAAAACTTAAATCCTGACTCCTGGATTTTTTTAAAAAAATCAGGGAGTCAGGAAATGTCCAAAATCAAAAGGTGGTGGGGTTGGCAACTCTGAGAAACGAATAGTACTTGATAAAGCTTTTCGCATGACAAGCAAAATGCCTTGTTTTCAGAAATGTGGTTTATACATTTTTATACATTTTTATACATGTATAAATCGATTCCGTGATGAATTTATACATGTATAAATTGATACGGGAGTGATTTATACATGTATAAATTTACAATTTGTTGATTTATACATGTATAAATTTTAGTCCGTGTTGATTTATACATTTTTATACATTTTTATACATATTTATACATTTTTATACATTTGTGTTTCCGTGATATGTGAAAACAATTGGCCAGTCAGATTTTATGTGTCTGAAGCTGTTGGCCAGACACCCGAATATATAGATATATCAGGTGGAGCTATGGTAGTTCTGTTTTGAATGGTCCAATTGCGACCAGCGGAGCTTGTCCTTGACCACGCGTGGGAAACTATATCAAGAAGGAGCTAGCGATCCAAAAGGAGGCTGACCCAAAGGGGAAGAAGGCGAAGACATTGAAGGGTAAAGCAGCTGTTGAAGAGCTTCGTGAAGCCAAGAGATACGCTGTCATGAAGGGACAGGATGGATCGCTACATCTGATTGACTGAATTATCACGTCAAGGTGGAGAACGGCAGGCCATGTCCCCAAAGTGACAAGAAAGGAAAGCTCTGGGTTGTGACCGTTCACATCCGATTTTTGAGTTCCTGCATGGAAGGCCCTGCTGAAGGAAAACCTTTCAGGCCTATCCGATGCTTTGGTCTCCAGAGCGGCGAGACAAGTGGGAAGATCACCTCCATTGTTTCAGGTAATGACCATTTGCTCACAGAGGGCTTGGAGCAAGAAGCTCGTCCTTGTTAAGGTTGCTGTGATCGATTTCCATCAATTTGTCTATGTCAGGGCTTAGGCTAGGGACCGTTCATACCAATCTCCCCGAACTAACCACACTCACATAGAACAAACGCATAGCGAAAAAAGGTGCAGGTCTAGAATTTGTTGTCCAGCAGAATCAGCTCTATGGTTTCCAAGGTGTGCAGTAGGGCGCAGACCTGGGTGGGAATGTTGCAGCAGTGCAGCTAAGGAGATTGAGGAAGCAAATGCAAATGCAGGTTCCATTGACATGGATGGCAGTGGCAATGATGCTATGTCAAATGATAAGAAGGACGATAATGAGAGTCGACCTGGTGATGAAGCTGGCCTTGCAGGAATGGGCCAACAAAAGCCTGCGCTGCACAGAGATTGAATTAACACGGGTGCTCTATGTTAAACCTTTGGATCAAAGGCTTTTGCAGGCCACAATTGCATGCCTACGGTAACATAACGCAAATGAACGCACGCAAACACACACTGGAGGACAAGAACAGTGATCCCTTCGGCGGCTCATTGAGCTGCCAGAAGCTATATATATATATATATATATATATATATAGTGGCGTGTGTTTGGTGTCATTTTGGTTGGCGGCTCATTGAGCCGCCTCAGGCATGCAATAGCTGGAAAAGCTGTTTGCCTTTAGAAATTGGAAATGATCTTTATCAGCTTGCCTTTTGGTCGTTCCGGAACTTACAGAACTTATAAGTTAGTTACAAGTAATTTAAACAACTTACGGCTCTATTTTAAAAACTAATAAAACCTAAGTTCCCTAAGTACTACTTACAAGTTGCTTAAGTCCTACAAGTGTCTTAACTAAGTTGCAAGTGCCACAAGTAAAAGCGAACCACCAAGTATCTGGTTTGCTCACCAAAATGTAGCTGGTTTCAAGCCTGTTTATGTTACAGCGTGGATGCCAAATGAGCCTGAACCACATCTCTCAGATGGTTTCCATCTACCTGAGTTGGTGGGCACAGATTTTCTGCTCCAAACCACGCAACTCGAAGAGGTGTGTGAAAGTGAATACAATTTCTGTGTGGTGAGCCATCAACATCGGGAGCTTCTTCGATTTGTTGGCTGGAGAACATTTGATGGGATGAAGATCGATATTGAGGTTTACCGCCAAAGCCTCCATGTTGATGAGTTGTGCTTGATGCAAATATATGCAAATAATTTCTACAAAAGGCTTGCCTTTGGGTGTCCTGGGGCCACGGGAGACCTGGCATTGGCCTATTCCTTTTCCACCAGCTAGTTCCTTTCTTCCGCACAAGCAGAACATCTTCGCCGCCAGATTCGCAGCATACTTTCATGGGAACATGAGTCTGTATTGCATGCTGTTTTCTGGCGAGCAAACGATGGCTCTAATGATCACAGAGATTTGAATGGAAGTCTGGCAGGATTTTGCAAGTGAGTTGCAGCTTGAAGTCCCGTTTGTGAGCTTTGTTGTTGTGCAACAACCTGACCCAAGCCCATGGTATCATTTTCTTCTGATTGCTGTGAATGCCATTCGGGAGCCAAAGCGCACATTTCTTGTTGACGCCAGCCTCGAAAAGCTCCACTTTAGAGGAGTTGTCCTGTGAAGAGATCTGCAGCTTGGAGAGCTTTATGTCCACTGTCCAGACTCATCCGGGCTGTGCAGGCCCCCTTGAGGAGACACCTGTGTGGTTGTGATTGGTCTTACACCGCGAGAAGAAACGGTGCATCAAGCAGGTGAGAGACTTGACCTGCCAACAGGGACATATGTCCGGGTGAAACCAGCCACGTGTACTGATATATGCTATCAGGAGCCTGCACAACTACAAGAGTTTGAAGCGACCTTTCTCCCTGAAGGATTGTTCAGGAGAGTATACAGCTCTTACAGACTGCTGAATGGCGCAGTGTTAGTTTCCTGGACATTCAGCGCTTGTCTCCTGCTATCACGTCTGTTTCTGGAGTGTTTGATGCTTGTGAGTAGTTGAGCCCAGCTGTACAACAATGGCTGAGGAGCCCATTTGCGGCCTGCCCCCTCCTGGACATCCGACGTGGTGGCTGAATCGAGATTTGAGCAAGCTTGATGCACCAGTTTCTGCTTCGACGCCCAGGGTGTCGGGTTCGCTGCGTCGGGCCAATATGACCTCATGCCAGGTGACCTTACACTTGAGGTGCTCTGCAGCCTTGCTAAAAGCCTTGAAAACAAAGCAATTGGATCCGGTGCAATGGAGTCATGTCAAGGCCCATCAGGGTGTTCTTGGCAATGAGGTGGCGAAACTTGAGCTACGCACAAGCATCCAAGCGCATGAGGTTGACCGGATTATGCCTTCTGTGCATTTGGTGCACGTGCCCCAATTGAGATGCTCTGGTTTGCCTATTGGGATTCTGACAAGCACCAAGATTTGCCACGAGCCCAAACAGGCGAGCTTTCGTTTGCACGATTGAAACCAGCTGACCAGGCTTCTCGCCTTCCTAAGCATCTCCTAGAGCCAGAGCCGCAGGCTGCGAATCTCGGTGCTTATAATGTTGCCAGCCTTCAACTGCAACAGATTGGAGGATGCCTCCCCGACCACCTTTGAAAGTTGTCATACTGGTCGCACTACCACGTGGACAAGCAACGCAACCGGCGCTGAAGCGCGGTGTGACTACTTGATTATGCCTCTAGATTGGGGTTACGGGAAAGAGTCCACTTATCCACAGACTTATGTTGATGCAAGTAATTCGGGGACTGACCACACACCGCTTGCTGGTGATTTCTCTGTTATGCTTGAGATGCGCAAGCTATGGAAGAAAGGTGCTCTGACCAGTTAGCTTCCATGTTTGTCGGTGCTCCACAGACTGTTTGGGGGGCTCGCGTTGATGGGCATGCTTTGTCATGCTACACGACTGTCGAAGTGGGTGCACAACAAGTTGATCACGGCCTTTCCGGCTGTTGGCAACAGACCAAGAAAAGGGTACATCACTGATACTCCCTGGGAGCTCTGCAATCAACGATTTCAATGCCGCAGCGAGCTGCGATGCTGCAAGAATGCAATTGCAACGTGGTCATTACGGGCTGTATGGACTGCATGGAGGCATCAGCAGCCGTTTGACAAAAAATATATAAAAAGATATTCTTTTGCAGGTCCTGACGGGTGTTTGCCAAGCTAGAGAGATTGGCAAGCGAATGGCGCAGCTCAGCAAACAGCTGACAAAAGCGCTTCGCAAAGATAGAGTTGATGCCATGAGTGACTTGGCTGCCAAGCACTCCAGCTGTCCCAATCTGAATTTGCAGCCGTCATGCGAAGCCTAGGACCTAGGAATCCAAAGCCGAAAAAACCATCTGCAATATTTCTGAAATTTTCCACTCCCAATGGTGTGGATGAACAAGGAGAACCCATCGCTACAACAAAATAATTTGCTGAACAATGAGGATGCATTTGGCTGCTCAAGAGATCTCAAGAGGATGGAGTAGCCATCCAACCTCATGACTCATGAGTTTGCTTGCGCGATCAGATGCCGACTGTGCTTGAAGTGGAATCAGCATTCAGAAGGACTGCCACCAATCGTGCATTCTTTGAGGACAACATCGCAGGGGAGCTCATTTCGAGGCTACCAATATTGATGACACGAGTGTTTTATCCGCTTCTACTGAAGCAGGCTGCCTTGGCGATACTTTACAAAGGAGGACGCCTTGTCCTGGCTTGTCTTTGTGACAACTACAGATCGCTCTTCATCTCATCGGTCATTGGAAAAGCGCTATGTCGGATTTATCGACAGGAACCGCATTCGGTGTTTGACCAGACTCGATTGCCCATGCAGATTGGAGGACTATACAAGGCCATTCCATCACACAAGCATCCCACTGTTTGCATCTCTATCAAAGATGTGGCATCCAACAACACAAGTCAGTGGCGTTTTGTTCATCCACATGCAAAACGCCTTCTACCGACTTGTACGGTGTCACATGACTGCTACCCAGACAGCTTTGCGGACCTGGCCTTTGGGTTCGCACTGACCAAGATCCTCAGATGCCTGGAGGATGATTTGAAGAGGAAGGTCCCCTACATGACGATTGAGTGGAGCGGCAGCAAGAGCCCATTTCAGACTGGACCAAGTTTGACGCTGGGTCCTTTATTGCCTGTTAGGGCTGATGATATCTCTCTGGCTGCGATGCATGAGTCGGCTGACTCTGGAACGATGCTCCCAGAATTGCCTCCATGGTTCTTCAATGTTCTTCACAGGTTGGCGTGTGCTGGCTTGAGACCCAACATGAAAAAAGGAAGACTGAGATCTTGCCTGACCTACGCGGGAAAAATCGCTCCATGTCAAACGAACTATTGTTGAGCACGAGTATCAGATTAAGCTGACGACTGACATGATCGAGGAGCCGCTGCAGGTCGTGCAGAAGATAAGCATCTTGGAACGGTTCTTGCCATCAATGGGAACATCGCACCAGATCTGCGACAGAAGTTGGCTGCAGCTCATGACACTTTGACTCGTTATAAACCACAGCTATTCAGCAACCGAGGACTGCCTCTGGTGAAGAAGGTCCAACTCCTTGAAGCCCTGGTCATCAGTGCCATCACGTTAAATTGTGCCACTTGGCAGCCAGTAACCAAAAAGCAACAGGACCAAGTGCGAATTGGATTCCAGAAGATCTATAAGCGAATTACATTGTTACATTTTGGGCATGTGGCTCGTGACTGGAGCACTGCAAAGATTCTGGCCACTTTCCGGATGGATTTGACATTATTCGGGTTGTTGAGGTACCTTGGACAATTGATCAGAATTGGACAACCTCACACTTGCGCGCTCATCCAGCAAGAGGCTAGATGATACGAGCAGGTCGAAAACGATCTTGCCTGGTTGCAGTGTTACGGTGGAGACAGTGATATCCCTTGTGGCTCTGAAGTTAGTTGGGAGAATCTCTGTCACTGGACAACCCATGAGAAGAGCCTGATTCGCAGGGCAGCCAAGAGGGCAATTGCTTATGCTAGCAGAGCCTTCAACTGGGATGAGTAGACCTGCTGGATCTTTGACTTCTTGAGCCGCATGGAGCCATTGATCCGCAACAATATGATGAGAGTACTTGCCGAAAAGCCTATTGGCAGGCCCTGCAACCCAGAGTGTACATGCTTTTAAGAAGCATGAACAACATCACCCTGCGAGGTATTTCACTACAGGAAAACAATGTAACAAGTGTTTAAAACAATCGCACGCATGTTAGCCGTTAGCCTGCTGAACCATGTCAAGTTCTCTGCCCGGGGTTTCGAGTTCTATCAACCCAATGTGTTTGTTGTTGAGCCTGAACCGGGGGTAAACAGCAGGGCTGCACACACAAAGAGCAGCAGGGCAGAGTTGTGCCATACTTTCCAGCAGAAGGACCTTGAGAAGATACGACGTTTTGCTGGTTAGGTGATCCCACTACAACAAAGAGGCTGGAGCTTTGAAGCGAGCATGGCACACTGCATGCACGGACTCAAATCAAAAACACCAACTGCATTTCTGACCGCTCTTAAGAAGCCTGTTTGCGGACTTATTGAACCCCGAACGAAATTCTGCGAGCCTTTCAGGAGTGGCGGACAAGTGAGGTTTGAACGCCTTGAACTCCAGCTTAGGATTCCTCAGCTGCACAAATTCCAAACCAGTTTTTCCTTTGGGTGGATGTTGGGTCTGCGAAGCACTTTTGAGCACAGTGTTGGACAAATGCAGAGGTTCCATTATGCCATGTACAGGAGCCCAAGGTACCATCCAACTATGTTTGCACATATATTCTCCGGCCGAAGATGGCAGGATGACCTGCAAATGTGCTTGGAACGACGGGGAATTCGGGCCATTTAGTTGACATCGTCTTCAACGCCACCCTTGGCGACCTCTGTCGCCCTGCGACATTCCAGACTCCCTGCCGTGCTTTGGAAGCCGGAGTACTCTGTGGGTTTTTAGGGGGAGCCCCCTGTGAAACCTGGAGCAAAGCGAGAGGAACAGAGCTTGAAGATGGGTCCAAAGGACCTCGTAAGGTCAGAACCATGGCTTCACCATGTGGGAAACATGATCTCGCAGTGTCGAAAGACCGACAAGTGTCTTTCGGCAATAGGCTCTTAGGTGTGACGATGAAGCTTTTCATTGTCGCCCCAATGACTGGAGCTGATAAGATTGTTGGGATTGTTGAGCATCCCGCGGAGGAAGAGTTCAACCCCCACACTGTGTCGATCTGGCTAACGACAATCCTCAAACTTTTGTCTCTTTTCTGCAGGTGCCATACTTTTAAGATCCTGCAGGGCCATTATGGGTCTACTGCAGTGAAGCCAACCTACCTTATGATGGTGAATGTGACGGAAAGAGCGGAAAACATCCTCTTGAGTTCACGACGCACCACACTGCCCAAGAAGGAGTCATTGGCAGGGATGGCGATGGCAGGTTTCGCGCGGCGGTGCTCAAAGAGTACCCGGCTTTACTGTGCGAGACGCTCGCCGAGATTATTGCTGATAGTCTCCCTCAGCCGGACGTTTCAGACCCCGTTCCCAACTGGTTTGACGTGGTTTGTTCGCTTGTTGCTGAGTTCGACGAGACCGCTGGAATGGGGGCTGATTATGGCAACCGGCTTTGATGCACGCTTAATTTGTTCATTGCAGCGGCTAAAAACAGCGAGTCTACGGCGTGTGCAAGAGGAAAGAGTTGATCTCTAGTCTGAGGACACACAAACTGAGGACGCACAAAAAGGACAAACAGCGGTTGAGGCCTGATGAAGTCAAGGCTCGATGAAGTTCCACGAAGCGCAATCGAGGGAACTCTGCTCCAGTTGCCGTAGAACAAGAACTTTCGGAGATCTCTACCATGTTCTTTGAAGAGAGTTCCAGTAGTTTCTGCTTGACCTCCTGGTCTTTCTTCCTGATGCTCTTCAAAAAAACATGGTCTTGACTTTTGGTTATCTGGTCAAACTGCGAAGCATGAAGGGTGAGTTGCCAGCATCAGCTAGAGCTGCAGCTTTACTAAAACATCTTAAAACCACACCAAATTCTGAGGTCCGGTCAACAAGCGGAAAATCGGAAATGGCACTTTCCAGCGCATTGTCCCTCCGTCTGAATCCTGGAGAAGACACTGAAGCAACATGTCCATCTATGTCTGTTCGGCTTTGGAGTCTCCCTCATTCGTTTCTCCCTCATTCGTTTTCAAAAGTTGTCACACTTACAGCAGCAGTAACCCCCAACAGCTTGAACAAATCGCCTGACGAGAGGCAAGGGTGTAAATCTGCTCATTCTGCAAACAAAGTGCTTCGTCCGCTTCATCGAAAAAACACACACCCAACAACATATGTCAGCGGTGTCCTGATGCAAGAAACGGTGACAAGAATAGAAAGTGTTAAATAGGCCAAGCTGATTGTTCGGCATGAAAACTGAAGCAGGGGCATGTACCCTGAGATGTTCTCCAAGTGATGGACTGGACGTAGAAACAGGAAGCGCGCCTGAACTTGCAGCAAATGCTCCTTAAAAGAACCTTCGAACATTGATTGAGCAGCCCAAGCAGGATCGGATAGGGTAGTGGACCGCTCTCTAGCGGTAGCGGTTCACCATTCCTCAACGGATGGCCGATTGCGACCAACATCAGCTTCACTGTGTGAGTTGATGTCAGTTGAGCAATCTCAAGCCCTTAAGCCAAAACTCCATGGCATCTTGCACATGCTATAGGGGCAACACACAAGAGTTTGACTATTGTGAAAAGTGCTAAGGAGCAGATCGCCTTGCCAATGTGAACACCATGCTGGCAATTGAAGGGATGAGACACTTGCACAGAAAGCATTCGTGCTTTGAGCTAACATTTTCAGAAGCCAGGGCCACTTGTCATGAGGCAAGGGCATGCAAGTCAGGGTTAAGTTCAACTGACCAAAGTTCAAAAGGCACCTTAAGCCCCTTAAGGACCCCTTTGGCAGTTCCTGAACTGCAAGAAGTGCTGGCTGGCCACGGGCATAAGTCATGCTGTGCCCCAAGGACCTTTTTGGTCCACCACAGATTAAATCAATGCCTAGCCTTGTCAGATTAAATCACAGTGCAGGCCGCGGCTGCTTTGATATGTGCATGGGATCGCAAAAGCCGGAAAAGCCCAAAGCCTCTCAGGCTCGCAACCAGTGGACGATTGTCATCACCATGAGCAGCATGTCAAGTTGTATCAAGCGTGCGAAGTTCACGATGCTGTCGACAAAGTCCTTACACTTTCAGGACAAAGTCGTGGAGGTTGAACTTTTCTGCATTTCGCACATGCACACGCGGCCGCATTTTTGTAATATGATATGTGGTTGCTCGACTGATGTTCAACCTGGTGCAGTAGCTCGGTTGATGTTGAGAGGGTTGTTTGGGCATATCTTGTAGACACATGATTTGGATTGATTTGGGAAGACCTCCCTTTAATGATGAGCATCTGCCGCGCGAAGACATATGCCGGCGGAATCTGCGCAATATCCTTCCATGCCTTGGTGCTAGAAGCGCTGCAAAATGCTGCAAAGAATTCATGCCCAAAAGCATCAAACATTTGCCACAAACCTGTGTCTCAGTGTTTAGTTGATTCCAGCACCCAACTGTGCCAAGTGACAAAGGCATTTGCCATCAGCGCAGCTTGTCTGGCCCCTGTGTGAAGAGCAACTGAAGACTGAGCAGGTGCCACCTGTTTCAATGAGCATTCTTGAAAACATGTTCATTGAAAGCTGGAGCTAAGACCCAATCGCCATTGGCAGCTTCGATTGGCTCTAGAGACTCGCGGGCGTTTCAGATTCAACAAGATACCAACGAGCTGATTTTTGTGTCTTCGGTGGACGGGTAACTCCGAAACTCGGCGGTGCCCCAGCGGTGCCTGTGTCTCTAACGCAGCTGGGCAAATGGCAACCGTATTGATCTGGATAGCGCCTTGAGACAGGTTTGCAACAGCAAAGCGAACCTGAGAAAGCCAAAAAGCTGCAGCCATGGCCGGACAAAAGAAGTAATTACATGTAATTACCATGGGCTGCCTCGCCATGTTCTGCAAGTGCTCATCGATCAAGCTTTGCTGCCCCAGCTGCTTTACCTACCATGAACTGGTCAAGTGGTATAGCCAAAGCATTCAATCACTTTGGTGCCTCCTGTGGAACTAAAAAATAGCTCTGCGGACTCATCTGGCCTGCTCATGGGCCAGATTCACTGATGACTTTGATAGCTTGCTGGCTTCCCCACACACGTCGTACGTGCTGGACAAGCGCCGCTGCGCAGTTCGTGTTCGCCCAGAATCGTCAGAGAACCTCTCATTTTGAAAGCTTCAGCGGCTTTGGAGCTCAGCGCAGTGAATGCTGATTGCTTTCAGAACTCAAAAAAAGCCATGAGCCCATGAGTTGCAAGTTTTGGCAGCAGTTCTCCATACTGCTCCGTGTCCACCTTACATCACACTGCCTACGACCTACGACGCCTGCCACTCTTGACGCCAGCATCTCAGGCTTCAATGTTGGGATCAAGAGTTTTGTACCCCGCGATGTCATTTCATCATAGATGAACGGACCCACCGCATTCAGTGCCAGTTCGATGATTAGCGATGCTACTTTGCAACTGCTACCCCCAAAAACCGCTCGTGCAGCAAGACAAAGGCAATACGAAGCACAAACGCATACCAGCACAGCGAGTTTTTCCATGCACAATCCGGCAGAGACGCAAATTTCAATGCCTACCAAACCGGCCAGTGAGCAAGTGTTGACAATCTTCCATTCCAAGACTCCAGCCAGCCTGGAGTTAGCGAGTCCATCAATTGTGGCAATTGGTACCTGGGACCGCATCGAGTGGATCAAGTGGCAACACAAACTTGGTCAGCCAGAGTACAGAGCTTGCTCCCAAAGTGATCAAAGGACTGTAGCCGCAGCAGCAGCCTGACAGCATACCACTCTAGCTCAACACAAGATCCTGGACTTGCTTATCGCTGGAAGGGAGATGATGTTGATCTGGGATGTGAACATTGGAGATACAGCCCAAATACCGAATGAGAAGGGAAGTCCGGCAAAGCCGTTCAAGCCTTTAAGCTGGTGAAAACGATTGTTAAAATTGTTGAACCACCGCAGCTCCAACCCTCTGACTTGATATGACTTGACGATATCTGATGGCTCTCAGGACGATTGAAAGCACCGCCTGTGTGACGACCCACATCTTCTTCTAAACACGCAGTTGATGTCTGGGAGCAAACATCCAGGAGGTATTCGTTGCCTTGGTCATCCGAACCAAAACAGTACCACAACAGCAGTGGAACACCAACCCCCTTCCAAAGACACTGGGTGCAAACTGTCCCGGAAACGGTTTGCTAAGCTCCTGGCTGGATCCGAGCCCTGTGAACAACTTGTTGCAGTCAGTGACCTTAACACAAAACATTCACCCTGTTTCGGGAACAAAAGCAACACGTGACAATCCATTTTTGATGCCTTTGGCAGCCAGGATCACGGCCAAAGTGTCTAAAGCAGCCAGGGAATCAGACAACGTGCTCTGGAGGTCACCGCCTCCGCTTGCAGGTGTGACAGCAGCCTCAAACCCTGTTGAGTTGCTGTTGCCGCGCAGCTTCCATCCAGAATCTGCCGGCCTTTTCTCCGATAAGCATAACACAACATGAAGTGGCACTTCAATTTTCCAACACTTATTAACTTACATGTCCAACTCTGGCAGTTAGAGCATTGACATCTGTGGCAAAAGGTTCTTGCGCCGAGGGAACCTTAGAACATGGAAAACAACAACATATATAGTTGCTAGTTTAAGTCTAAGTCTGAGTTGTGCCCGAGTGTAATGACACGTGTTATATGTTCCTTCGGCCATGCTTTTTGCACTACCACCAAGATGCGCTCGCAGGCTTTCCAAGGTTCTTGGGAAAACAATTGCAAAATGTTTCATGTTCGGTTTTTTGTGCTGAGCCCCTCCCTCGTGGAATATGGTGGAAAAGCCAATGACTTTCCTTCAAGCTCCACTCGCTAAGGTAGTTTTAAGCGTGTCCATGGGTATTTTTTAAGAGGTAGTTTAAACCTGTGAATTTTCAAACCATTTTTTATAGATCAAACACCGGTTCTTTTATTGATTCCTTTCAAGTTCTTTCAACCAGCTTCAAACACCAATCTAGAACATGTCTTTGAACTGTAACTAAACGGAATTGTGGGCAATGTAAACATCAACTGACATATTCGTTTTAAATGTTCACGCTAAAGCCGCCATTAAGTAAGAAATAACTGTTTGGAAGATATTGACAGCTTGTTTTAAACAAGTGCGTTCTTTCAACTTTCTCTTGAACCCTTACCAGAACCAGAAACCCTCAGCGCAAAAGCAAAGCCAAACTCATTTCAACCGCGCGGCGTGGCACGGGGCAAAAAGCATAGGCTCACGGGACGGGCTTTGGTGAGCAAGTCTGCCAACTGTAACTGGCTGGATGGAAGCCAGTCTTGTCCGTGCGTGCGGTGTCTCCTGAATCGCCTGACCGTTGCAGAGCGATCCGTCGTCTGTCAAGTTCGGGGCTGCGCGACCGATTGATACAAGCGGTTTGCGCCTGTAGTTTGACAGGTTTGACATATTCAACACAGCAGCGAAGCCAGCGGGCGGCGGGGGTGTCATAAAGCACCCCTGACAACATCATATCGATGTAGGCTGACCATGACTGACCTGGTGCCATCCTCTCCGACGACAAGGTCCTCTCCAGCTTGGCCCAAGCCTCTGCCAAGAACCATTACAACCGCGACAACCCCAAGCTCAGGGCTGCGGGCACACATTGGCAAATGATGGCTATCAAAATACATATCGATAGCCCTGCCGCGCCGCTTCATCCAAACTTCTCTCCACAGCCGATCAACCGGCGCAACTTCGGCAAACACTGCCACAGCCGTGCCTGGCTTAACAAGGCTGCGCCGCAAACAAATCACCCTGTATGACATTGTATGATCGAACCTCAAGCAGTACAAAAACAACAAGCGCAGCAACAGTAGAACATTTTCAACAGCCTGCAGCAATAGCAGCAGCTGCGACCTCTTGACAGAAACACTATGTCACCATGTACTTGAGGCCGAGGGTAGGTGACGAAAGCTAGCAGGGGTGGGATATCAACTGTTGGATCGTCATGTATATGTAATGAGGGACTGAAGAAAAGCAACGCAGCATCATGAGCATCACGGGAAGTGACAAACCAGGCGTATCAGATACACCTGGTTTATGTATGTTTGTTTGAGCGTCTTTGTCGAGTGAAGTGTCAGCCATATGCACTGAGATGCCGAAGGAAGCTCAAAGGCACGTGTATCTGATACGCCTGGTTTCTGACTTCCCGTGATGCTCATCATTGAAGCCTTGAACCCTC
>JBAHVQ010065887.1:0-27792 GCA_036872915.1 Nanipora kamurai | reverse complement strand
TGAAAGTTAGTCAATAAAGTATTCGCGTTGTGTTTGGTTCAATCCGTGTGAATCTTGTTGGTTTGAGATGCTACAGTCACCTTGTAACTAAGGGTAGGTTAGATTAGCCACACGGCAACAAGTGTACTTTTCTCTTGCATAGTGTTGCTTCCCCCTGGCTAATCTAACCTACCCTTAGTTATCAGGTGGCAACAGGTGGTTATGCATGATTGTTCTTTCCTAGCGTATTCACACTTGACGCGAAACCGTAACGCGACGCGATTTTTGTGAAGCAAATAAATTGGTTCCTAATGAGAAGTTTGATAAAATAAGAATGACAGGATGACTTGTTAATTCTAGTGCATACAAAATCTCCAAATGTTCATTTCTAGGGTAATTTTATTCGTTTTTAAAAACTCGAAAGTCGTGTCGCGTTCCGGATTCGCGTACATTGAGAATAGATCTTAAGGGAGGAATTTAAAAATTCAAGCATTACATTGTTTTTTTCAACTAAGCATGCGATTAAATTAACGTAGCGATAGCCGAATCGAAAATTTGCTGCCTGCATTGTCACAGCTGCAAAAAGAATGAAACTGACCTTGCGCGCTGATACGTTACAACAGAACTATACGGTACGTTTGAAATTTTTTTATAAACTGACGATGTTTTAGCAAAAATATTGAATTGAGAATCTTCATATTTATAATTTATGTTCTTTTGTTTGGTCTTTAACGTCATCTTTTAACGATGTTTTAACAAAAGTAAAGAATTGGGAATCTTTATATTTTCAATTTATGTTCTTTTGTTAGGTTTTTATTTAACTTATCAGAATCATGACTGAGAAAGGTATACTTTCTGATCCTTCCTCGAATGTTATTAATTCGCCGTAAGTTGTGTCTTACTACAGTACTAATCTCCTGAGTGATTTGATACAAAGTCTGTATTGGTATTCTTGAAGTGCCAAGGGTTGTGTGCTACCACAAGAGAGAAATGAAATGCTAACGTTTCGAGCGAAAAAAACACAATTAAATGTACCGCAGTACAGCAATACTAGGTTAAACTTTGCTAAAAATCATAAAAAGGAGTACCTACTTAAAATTAAGTTGTTTATATTGTTAAAAATATTAGTTTAATCATAATAATTTTGACAAATAAATATCTGGCGAAATCAGGGGATGAATCAGATAGAGTTTCTGTTTGATCCTATTCTGGCTTAAAAAGTTTTGAACAAGTTCTTAGCAGCTCTTAAGAACGATTCTGGAGTACCTTAGTTTATGAATAGTTAATTTTCAGGCCGCATTCAAAATGTTTTACGCTCAAGTGGTGTCAAACTATGCCTGAAGATTTAGAAGTCACATCTATATCTCTGCATATTTCTTGGTAACTTTTTGAATTGAGTAGTCCCAGAAACGATCCACTCATCCCCCACAGAAGTAAGTTCCTCCATCTTGTGGATGATGCTCTGGAATGACCAAAGCAAAGTGGTCCACGAATTCTGCACCGTAACTTGAGGTAAAACGAAGTGCAAATATATATTTTCAGCGGAAAACTTAGTGAAAAGCAGAAATCGATCATAAATTTGCATCCGGTTTTCAAACTTGTCTCCCAATAAAAGCAATGTGGCGACCTCCAACAGGCAAATATCTTTTGGCCGAAATCAAGGGTCAATGCTCTCTGTCGTCTTATTTATGATCTCTCTTGGTCCCTATGCTTATTCCCCCCTTCGCGTTCGTTCTCGAACTGGTCTCCGGTCCCCGAGTGGGAGCTATCGCTTAATTGGCGAACGTCTATCACTCAGTATAGTACGAAAATCAATGCGAGCTGGTAATATTTTGGTTTATTGATACGCCATCGTTTCATATTTCTAGCACTTCCTCTTCGCCTGATCACCCTCGGTTATTGTAAATAGACTTAACATATAAGGCGAGATCACCTTGTTAGTAATATCACTCTGAGGATGTTGCATGATCAGCAACGAAACGTTAGTAAATTGAAATTATTTTTTATGATCAATGTTTCCGTTATTATGGGTCTATTTAAAGTTTTATGCTGCGCATGAATATTTCTTACAAGAAACAAGTTCTAAGGTTGATCTAAACTGCCGCTTTGCCATACGCAAACTTTGTAGTCAGGTGAACCTAGCGAGTTACAATCTCTTACAGGTGGTTGGTAACAGGTGGTTGGTAACAGATGGTTGGTCTAGGAATGACGTCAAACCAGTGAGCGTCTTGTGAACTCTGTTTATGGTAACTGGAATGAAACGCTCTTAGAAATGAGGGCACAGTCATGCATAAGCTCATTGGGCCATAGGCACGCACTGATCTACACACTCAAAAAAGACGTAATTGTCGTGCTTTGGGTGTATTTTCTTTCTAGGGCATTCCAAGTTGAATTCTTCCGCTGATCAGAGCGGTTTACTCTGAAAAACACTTGACGATCTTGTTCTCGCGAACGGTATTATCACTACACGTATAAAGACGTGTTGAGCTGATGCCAAATTGATGTTGCTGGAGTAGTTTCCTTACGTCTTCCACAATGCTTATCGCCAATGGCGGACATCAAGAATTTAAGAAGGTGAGAATTCGGGCCATCAAAGCCGGGGGGAAAAGAATCATTTCTAATGCTCGAGAACCTATCAAACCTGGAAATGCCTCTGAACTGATCGAAGAAGCTGAAGTCTTTCGAGTCAACTCTAAAGGATAAACTTGCACAACTAAAGAGTTTGAACGGTGGGATTCAGCTGAGCTTTCGAGGACGATCTCATCTACGACTACATTGTGGATATCGAAACAGTCCTCAACGAGGCTAGGAAGGTGGAGGTATAAGCAATCAGAATTCTACCTCGCCCATTTCAACATCTAATTTGGGAACAATTCAACAGATAAACAAAGCGAAACTCCCCAGACTGGAACTTAAAAAGTTCTTTGGTAACCCGACTTCGTGACCAGCCTTTAATAGGGGGCTTTGAAAGGACATGGTTCACACTCCTCCTCTTTTTCTCAGCTCCGCTTTTATCCCCCGTGTGGCTCTATTTTACTCTCTCGCCGTGCTGATTTTTTTATGCTCGGCGCCGCTCTCATTTTTCTTCCTTTTTGCGCAACCCTCTCCCGCCCCTCGCATTTAAGCTTTCATGAGCTCAGTGTGCTCTCTTGGTGGTGTTATTCCAGCCGGTTACTCAAAGTGAAGGATTTTTACCAGACTAAATAATTGAAAAGTACGAATAAAATATTGATCGAGTTCAGATCTCAGTTTCCGCTATAAATCTTTTATCCTGTCCATCGTTATTCGTTGGAAAATTATACTTATTGTCTGACAAAAATAACTTTAACAAGCGGGAAACTAGCGGCGCGTCTGTACGTTGAGAGAAAAAATAGTGGCGAGGAGAGAAAAAACGAAGTGTGAAACAAAGTAAAAAAGGCCAGTGATGGCGAAATGTTTCATTTGTCTACCTACACGATATTTGGCGGTTCAATGCTAAAATGAGAAGCAAGGTGTCATATCTGCGGTTTAAAACACCTCCCTTCCATTTGTGATATTCAAGACCAGAAAAAAAATCAGACATGTAATCGAGAGCGAACGGTCGATAATAGTGAAGAAAACACAACCAGCCAAGTCCCATCAAACAGCAGTAGCTCTACCAGCCTGTTAGCAGCTACAAAGAACAGTATTCTTCTCCAGACTTCAAGAACAAATATCAACAACCCGGGGAGGCAGGAAACGGATCATACCAATGTAAGAATGGTGTTCGACCGTTGCGGCCAGAGACGCTACATAACAAAGAAATTGCCGAAGGCTCTGCGTCTTCCTTTCTCTTGTCAGGACACGCTGTTGATAAAACCATTTGGGGAACTATCTGCAAAGTTAAGGCAATGTAACGTCGTTCGAGTGGGTGTGGAGACCAACGATAGCATGGGGATCTACGTAACAGCATATGTAGCTCCTCTCATCTGTGCCACAATCAGTAACCAAATAATCGAATTCCCTCAAGCGAATTACTTACATCTACAAGGCTTGGGCTTAGCTGACAGCAGTAGCTCGTAGATCACGAGAGTTAGTTGTCGACCTAATTGGAACTGATTTCTATTGGTACTTCGTGAATGGTGACATCGTTTGTGGAGTTTGAGCTAACAGAGTCCAGTCGCACTTGCTGCTAAGCTTGGTTACGTGCTTTCAGGACCTAAGACCGAGAAACAGGACTCACCTGTCAACCTAACTGAAACTCATGTGCTCAAGATTTCCACTTCATTGGTCGAGGAGAGAAGTTTGCTCGAACAAGAAATCAAACAGATTTGAGTTTTGGAATCCTTGGAGATCAAGCCCAATGTACCCACGGTCTATGAGGAATTCCTTAAAGATATCAAGTATGCGGAAATAGATACGAGGTGAAGTTACCTTTCAAGGAAAATCACCCTCCTTTTCCCGACAACTACCTCCTGAAGTCCAAACCTAATGTTTTGAAGCACTATGATGAAGTAATGTGAGATCAACTAGACAAGAAGATCATCGAACCCATCAAGAGGGTCTGCATGGCAGGTTCTACGTGTCAGTTGTCAGTTAGAATTTTGATTTCTCAATTAAACGTTAATTAATAATTAACTAGTTATATCTGGATGGGGTAATTGGACGCTTTTGATACAATATACAATGAAATATAATATTAACAATATAATACTAAACAGTATAATTCTATTGAAAATTTTCTTTTTATTGTAATAGTGGAAAACTCTATTTTATGAGACGAAACTACTAAACTTACTGGACTCATAAATCTAGGCTAAACTGTGACAGTAGTCGGAAAAAAGCAATCCTGCTTCGAGTATCATTTAACAGTTAAGTTTTATTTGTCACTAAACAGTTCAGAAATTTGCTTTTATCAGTTAACGGACACTTTTAAAACCGTTTGTCAGTTGTCTGTTAACCCCATTTAGACCCCTTATCAACATCCAAGAGGAACCGGAATTGGAGAAAGTGCACTATTTACTCGCACCATGAAGTTATCAGACTTAACAAGAACGTACACTACCTTTTTGTTAAGATCCGTATACCACTAGATCCTTGTGGTATACGATGCATCGGCTGAAAGAAACTGACCAAGTCTTAATGACTGTCACTACTCTGGACCGACACTCGTTGCACTCATTTTTAGTGCAAAGTTTCACAGAAAAATTTGCAATATTGTGATGGGTAAGGAAAATTCACACGATACCGACAGATATGGATACAGAGATAGTGTAAACTTTCCGGGGAGATGAACACGAATTCTTGACGAACGTAATGGGCAAATATCGTTCCTGTTAAGACACTTTGAGTTTCTCTAATAATGAAAGACTATCATAAACAAATTACAAAGTCTTTTTAAATACTTCGATTCAAGCTTGATGTATTTTGACCTAAAATATCTTGGGTAAAGTGGTTTTGTTTTTACCCGGTTCTCTTGAAGAAGTTGTGCGCACGCGCGTGTCACAACAAAGTGTGGTCTGCAAAATAAAATAACAATATGGCGAACAAGCGAATAACAATACAAGCGAAGCGATAGCCAACGATTTAAATGACAATGGTGAACAAGCCTAGGACTGGCAAAGAGAGATTAAATTATTCTTTTAATTTCCGGTTAAAACAATCTCGCATTATGAGCATTGCGAGAGGCAAATACACGTAAGATTCAACAAAATTACAGTATATAATAAATCGATTCTCCTGAGTTCGCTTTGTGTTTTCAGCGGGGCATTGATATTTATCCGAAGATAAAGATACCCACCTGGATCATCAGTCCCTACGATTCTGTATTGTGGCGCTTTCACTGATATGGTTGCTAACTCCGGTTAATATTAAGTTGTATATCTACATTATGCACAAATCAGGTGTGACATGCTCCCTAATTGGCCTTGTGTAAAATTGAGATTCGAAATTTAAATTATCAAACTTTCGAACACAATGTTCCAATGTTTAATGTAATAATCTACAAATTCATCTCACTCTCCCTGTTTCATTTGCAAGGTTTTTTGAATCCTTTTATATCTTCGTCAATTAATTATCTTTACCAGAGGAGTCAAATTCCTGAGCACAAAATATTTTGTCAAACGTCCCATGCGTCCAAAGAACGTCACACGTTGAATTGACTTGCGCACTAATATAGAATTTTATTAAAAAAACTGAATTATAATTTACTTGAAATATCATTTTTCATTGTTTTGGCCAAAAAGTAACAATAAACATCTGGCCACAGAGCTTAACTGCACATGCGCGAAACTTTGCACTGTCCTTAGGATCTCTGGGTTTATATATTGACCAAATTCTGTGCACATAAGGTGGGAACCACATTCGACGTTGAGAAGACATTTCTCAATGTTGACATTGCCTCAGAATATCGCAGCTACTTGCGTTTTCTTTAGATTGATGATATTTACAAAGGAACCATAACCACTAATGCGTTATTCGACGATTTACCAGGGTAAATTGTAGCCCTTTACTGGTAAACGAAACGATTAGTCGCCACTTGAATACTTACAGAACTACCAATCCTCAGTTTGTTGAAGATGTTTTGCGATCATTACAAATGGATGACCTTGCTTCATCAAAACCAGTCAGCACCTCAAGTTACGAGCTCTACACCGGTACCAAACTTCGAGAAAGATTCGGAGAAGTTGAGTTCAACATTCGCAAAGCTACGTCAACATGCTTTAAACTGCTCAACAAATTAAGATTGGTGAAAGGGCAACTTCACGAACCTTTTTATGACTAAAATGCAATTATAAAGACTATGGAGCCATCTTAAACCTAGATAGAGTCAGATTCGATAAAATCGCTCTATATCCGCCAAATGGCTTCTTGTACTCAAAATTTTCCTCTTGACATTATTCTCCAATGTATCCAAGATTGTATGAAGCAAATTCGGGAGCTTACTTGCTCTAATTTTCCCAGGGTAACTGGGCAAGGTTTAGTCTGCTGTAGGCTTCGATATTAGAAATTAAATGTTCTCCAGATGTCATGCATCCTGAAGATAGTGCAATGTTTCGCGCATGTGCAGTTAAGCTCTGTGGCCAGATGTTTATTGTTACTTGTTGGCCAAAACACTGAAGACAGATATTTCAAGTAAATTATAGTTCAGTTTTTTAAATAAAATTCTACATTAGTGCGTAAGTCAGTTCAACGTGTGACGCTCTTTGGACGTATGAGACATTTGACAAAATATTTTGTGTTGAAACCCAATAGAATACTATCCAGCCAGTAAAGGCCATAAAGCTTATCTATACATTCTGGAGGGGCTCTCTATAGAAAACAGTTTGTCAACTCATGACAAGAGTTCTCTACATAATTTCGAAGCATATTAGTTTCTCTAAAGTTGAATATTGTTCGTGCAGAACTTAGAAGATCTCGTCAAAACACAAGCTCTCAACGTACTAGTGGCGGCTTCGGCCGATTTGGAACAAGAGTTTATTTTGGAAATTAACTGCTATTTTGCTTTCTATCCAATTGTGAATGTTTAAGAAAAGCTTATCAGTAGTTTTTCTTTAAGCCTTTAGATCAAGAACGTCACTCGATCACAGCTGGAAAGCAAACATCCAGCGAAGCCAAACTCCTAAAAATCATAGCTATCAAGCGACTTTTGACCGACAAAATGAAATTAACTCAAACAACAACCGCTGTCATGGAAATAAAATACGTTGTACGAAGCATATAAAACGATTTGTTGCAACGCTGGGCATATAACTCTTATGAAGTGTGCTGACTGGTCAGGCAGAGCGGGCTACTTGACCGTTCGTCATCCCTCAACATGAGCACTGGCTGCCCAAATCAACCTCAACATTCAGGTGACCATTGCCAATCGATTTGCTTCCTGAGAAACACTTATAAGCTAACTAAAATAGCGTAAGAGCTTATTAAATTATTTAGTGCATGCTGCAAACGAGATAATGAGGTAAATAATACTTCGCCAATACCTGTATAGCGAGTAACTGTTTATAATCTATAATACGTTTTCATAACTTAATTGAAGTGTCAATAATGGAAACACGAAGATGGGCTACTATATTGAACAGACAAACTTGTCTTGGTCATTGTGAATTAATAGTGGATTAAGAAGAATTATATTTGAGAGTGGAATGGAAAAACTGAAACAAGTTGTAAAAGATCGAACACTTTAATTCAATGGATTAAACAACTCATCCATAATACATTTAATTAAGATGATTATTTTACTAAATTAACGCAATACTTATATAAGGCACAATGTGATTACATGAATAAACAAGCTCAACAACTATAAATAAGTTCCTTTAACATGTTGGGCGGTGCTTGAACAAGTACGGTGCCGCTTTAAATTCTTCGCAGTCAATCTCATCGTCGTCGTTTTTGTCAGCCAAGTTAAATGCTTCGATTGTTTCTTTGGAGTGCGCTTCTACGTGAGTGGCTTTAGCCAATTCGTCCAGAGAAACTGAACCATCATTGTTAAGGTCGTACACATGAATTTGATCGGGGAAGGGTAGGTTTACCTTCTTATCTTCGATTGAGCGTTTTCCCCAGCTACATCTGAGGCTGCAGACAGTACGGCAACCCCCTTCTACACTGCTCCACGCAGCGAAAAAAACTACGAGGGTTGCAACAACAAATTTATAACCCACAACCATTTTCCTTCAAGTTTCTACAAATCAAAGCAACATTGCAAGTATTACTAATATATCAACTTGGAGCAAAATTTCATCAAATTATGAGACGTGTAGTTTGTGTGAGTTACTAACTGTGAATGATGTGGTATATCAGTCGACGTCGAAGTCCAAATAGAAGAATCGGTATAGCAGATCATTCAAGATATTTTTGCCAAGTAAAAGCGCAACGGCAACTAACTTAATTGACACAGCATAATCTATATATATTTTTGCATATAGGGACGTACTTCAACTACAAAATTACGACTACAACACATTGCACCAACAAAGTAAATAAACTCTCGTGGCGATCCAAACGCTACAATAATTTAAGCATATTTAAAAGGCTTACCGTCTTAATATTCTGCTAGAGTGGCTTCGTCTTCTGCAATCTTCTTCAACCTCAGATAATCATACGGTTTGCACAATTTCCAAGTTATGGCTTCAATCTCAAAATCTGATCATTTATATACTGTATTATCGCAGACAAACATGTTTTTGAATCGACATCAGCTGACGCAAAAGTGCAATCAAACTCCAAGGAAACTCCTTCCCTTTCAGATGCAAAATGACATGATTTGCCATATCTGCTTACGTTTTCTAACGAAAATCAGGAAATAATAGAGATAGTGGGAAAAATTTGTACGAAAATCGGAGTTCACAAAGCAGAGGATTTATATCATAGAAAATCACTGGTTTTATTGAATTTGGTGAGTATTCGGATCAGAAGAAGCGCTGCCTTTTAATCTGGTTGAAATTTATTGGTTTAACATCAACTTCCTTCCGAGATTAAGTCGGATTTTGTGCGCTTATTTTTGAATGTGAGTCTGGGTACTGGGTGTTTGTTAAGTATTCGGTAACAGTCATTTTTTAAGTGTAGAGCTACTCTGGTTTCATGGTCAGCAAAAGGTACATGCAAGTAGCTTAAAACTTTTTCTAATTAAAGACTAAAAACAGAGTCACTGGATATTTCCCCTAGATTTAGGGGTCACCAGGTATCTCCCTATTTTAGTTTTAATTATCAGGGAGATACCTGGTGACCCCTAAATCTAGGGGAAATATCCGGTTACTCTGTTTGTAGTTTTTAATTAGAAAAGTTTTTAAGCTACTTGCATGTACCTTTTGCTGGCCACGAAACCAGAGTAGCACTACACTTATAAAATGACTAATACTTCACTTGGTTGCGAGAAAAGACTATTTACTATTCGGTAACAATTAAGATTACAGTGTATATGCTCCTTACAAAACGTCTCGTGCTCTAAAACGTTATTCAGTTTCGGAGAACTTCAATTATAAAGACGAAAAACAGCATTTGTTGTTTATAATAGAGAAATAGGTGAATTAACTGAAAAATATCAAACCACACAGCGATATTAGGAAAATTAGTGAAGGCGAACATAAATAGGACTTAACTGTATTGTTTACTATTGTCATGCAACCATATACAGTTCTACTACTGAAATAACCAAAAACCATTATTATTCATGCATGTTCTGCAAGAATACTCAACATTTAAGTAGAAATGTTTAATTTAATGCTTGAGGTTAGCGGTTGGTTTAATCCTACTGGATCTGCATGGATATATAAATAGTTTAAGACAGGTACATAAATCTCACAAGCCCTATGAATTCTTTATTATCTATAGTTATACAATCCATGTTCAAAAAAGTTGCACACACTGGGTGCTCTCATGCTTTTCGGTTCAGTTATTGTTAGCATTAGTATCGCTAAAGTCAGTTCGTAGATGGCTTTGTTTCATTTTCATTGTTCTCATTGCAATTGCGGGATATGATGTCAAAATAGTTCAAAGTCAGTGGGGAGTGTTGTATTTTATAGTGCGCAATAACAAAATCGGACTGCAGTCACAAAAGTCTTCGCGGCTTTTTTTTTTGACGATGAGATGATTCTTCCATTTGATTTGTTTTTCTTATTTTAGAGTGATTAATGTCGGTATTAACGAACAACAAGGGATGTCAACCCAATGAATTGCATGCCACGTGACCATATGGCAATTGATAGAGAAGTATCCTTTAATTTACTAATCTGAATGAAAAACATCGAGGCTGATTGCCAGAAATGGTGAGTACACCTTCCATAATAAAGTCTAATTCCTCTTTAGCTGAAACTCGGAATACACCTGCTTTTTGCATTTCCCCTGGGGGTGAAACGTAGCCTAAACGCCAAGTTTTCGGACAAATTTAATCAGTATTGATGATTCGGACAGTCTCAACTGATTATATAGGATTGGTATGACGATGCGTTTCGAGGACTTCTAAAAGTGCTTCTCTAATCTGTAAAAATTAAAATCAGAATACGGGTAAAATGGAAATCCAACGGTTTTTGGGTAAGAAATTGGTGCGGGCAGATGCTGTGACGATTTCGAGAGCGCGAAGAACGTAGCTAATTGGTACCCCGATCGAACGCCCGAAACGTTGATCCATTATCAGCTGTATCCAACGTAATGTAATTTGGAGATGTATTTGTACGACACTTTTGCCTATATATTATTTAATTCGTATCGTTTGTGTAATTGGTTTTTTTTAAAGACTTCCACGATTGAGCACAAAAACGAAGCCATCTTAACACTGGGTCAGTTTATCTTGAAATAAACGGTAATCATCCAACTATTTGTAAATTGCCAATGCTTGTTTGTTGGAGTCAGTTGACTTTCGTCTCAGCAAGTTGAAAATATCACCCTGACCTAATGGAAGCCAAATAATATCATACAGGTGTATCAGATTCAAAAAAGGGGTTTTTGAAACCTCCATATCATAAGTAGTATAATATTGCAATTTATTTACCTATTATATCCGTTCCCTTCCCAAAATTAGAAACAATCCGAAAAACTGTCTTTTCAACGGCGCTCGAGTTTTCGACTAAAACGGGCTTCGGATAGCCATTTAAGTTTGAGAACGTCATGTTACTCTCAATTCTTTATGGTGACCTCTTCATGAACTTCCTGGTATCGCATTCGACCGACTTCGATAAACAACGACTGGCAACTGAGAAAACCTTTAGTGACTACCGTTTAGTCGAACATTGTGTATGGAATAATTTCGAAATACAATGTCGAATACTGAACTCTATCAGTAAGAGCGTTCGATCCAGCCGATATTGGGTCAAAGTTTCCGCCGCTGGACAGGACTATAAATGTAGCTAAAAGATGATATAAAAGTAGAGTGCTGCGTAGGCAGCTTTGAACGACTCGTAGAAAAGCAAGAGGCAAAACGTCAGTTTTTCTAGATCTAAGCTTTCGGGGAAACTGCCGGGAACTTAGATCTAGAAAAACTGACGTTTCGAGCGAAGGCCCTTCGTCGGATTTAAGCAATCTTCGCTGGAAACGCCAGTTTTTCTAGTCCTAAATTCTAGCAGTTTCCAAGCCCTTCTAGTTTTCTATAAATGTAGCTGCCCTTCACGCCCCAAATACGAAAACCACACAACTGTATTGGCGAAAACTTGGCTTGAGGCCAAGTGGCACCCTGGGATATAAGGCGAATACGGTAGATTCTGCCAAACAGACTTCTGCCTTTGCTTCTAATCTTCAAACAACTATTGTATACGGTTTGTGGAATTACCACATTTTCTCTTCAATCACAAAGCCACATCACTTATATCTACGTCAATATTCCGGTTTTTATTAGATTCCATCGGCTTACGGCTTCCTAGTTACTATTAATTATTTTTGAGGATAGCGATTTTATTCACCTCAAACCCTGAGCCAGCTCCAGGTTTGCGAACCTGCAGCTGTAAACGCGGAGTCAACTGTCCTAGAGTTTCAACTTCAAGACATCTCATTTGGCTGACTTGGAAATTATTCTACGTGGTTTCTTCGATCAGACTCGGGTAGTGATAAAAGGTTTTTTTAAAATGCCAATTTTGATGACCATAACCCACGCCCAAACCTCGGAATTTTAGAATGGTCGCCCCTCCCGCAAAAAATTCCTGACTACGTCACTCCCTTGAGTCAGCTCCAGGTTTGCGAATCTGCAACTGAAAACGCTGGGTAAACTATCCTACGGTTTCAACTTCTTGACCTCTCATTTGGCTGACTTCGATCAACAAGGACTGGCGGTTTACAAAACCCATTTAATCGAAGAAAGTATGGAGAATAATTTCAAAATCGTTTTGTTAATTTGACCTCGTATGATGACGGTTCATCTTCGCTCTCGATCTTCAAGCATTACTTATTGATTTATTTATTTATTAAAACTTTATTTACACACGCTAACCCCTTGCGTACAAAATAATAGAAGTCAGAGTAATTTTTAATACATTGCCAAAGAAATCGTTTCAGTTAGAGCGTTGGATGCAGGCGATTATATTAGAACAAAATTTACGTTAGGCCCTTTGCATAAGCTAGTCACGTGGTTCAAATTCTGCATTTCTGGCGGCATGATTACGCTGTGGGACTTCCAAACAAAGGGAAGCCATGGTTGAGTGTTTGGAACGCGATTGTCTTCGACTTGGTTTACATTCCGTTTGCCATCCAGCAAAGCAAAGTTGTACCATGTGACCAGTTCATGCAAAGGGCCCAATATAGCTGTCTTTCGCGCTCTCAAAACCATTATTCGATTCTTCGTATTTTTGTTTCCACAGGGAGCCCGTGGAATTTACACTCTACCAGTCTTCTATTTTTAATTGTACGGGATGCACAGAATCACTTTTAAAATTGCTCCAAGTTATAATGATATTAGATCAGTTGAGAGTGTCCAAATCACGAGTGCTTGTTTGACCCGTTCGAAAACTCGGATAGCCCTAAATCAGTTGACTTCCGGTTCTGCAATCTAAATTTCTATTATACACAGTTTGTTGAAATACCACATTTTACCGTTCAATGGCAAACCCAGGTCACATATATTTACGGTCGTATCTCGGTTTTCATTGCATCCCATTAACTTCAGTTCCCTTGATTTTATAAACTGCTGTTAGGTTTGCGAATAGACTATGGTTTCGATGGAGCGGATCTGACGCTGACCTAGTATTGTAGGCAAACATATTTTTGAATATGCGTTCGATTTTGGGCATAATCCAACTACAACGGAACTGGTGGCTACATGCACCTTCCGCAATTTACCCTTTCCTTTCAGTTTCGAACTAAGTACATGTCCCGGGATCTACCAATGTATATGGTACCGATAGTGGGAAAAATTCATGTGAAAATTACAGTTTAAAATGAGGAGGATTTGAGTAGCATTAAGTGGTGCTTCTTGTGGAAAATAATAGTACTTGCTTAATATTTTTGGTGAAAAAAATTGTTCTAGTAGAGCAGTTGCTTCCGTTGCACCGCGTATCAGTAATGTAAATAACATCATAACGAGGAAAAAACTGCACCAAGTATTCAGTAACAGGCCAACAGAGAAAGCAATTATAATGGATATGCTCTTTGAAACCGTCTGATCCATACCTAAATTGTTACTCGACTACTCTGAATTTTTATTTCAAACTTGTATTTTTATAATTAATCTATCTTAAAAGACAAATGCCAGGATTATTTATTGAAAAACAAGTTCAGTGTACTTGAGTTAAAGTTTAGGTCATGGGTCGTTTTCAAGTAGCCTCTTCATTATAATCTGCTTACCCCTGTTACCGAATACTTGATGAAATTTTTCCCCTCATGATGTCATATTTTCGTTATTCATATTACTGATACAAGTTGTGACGGAAGCAACTGGTATCCGAAATATGTTATTCGCGAAAAAGGTATTGGAGAGATTCAAGGGACGAACATGACCGAAGACTAACTTTTATTTTTCTTAGAAAGTGTTGCATAACGAATTGTAGCTTACTGTACCCTGTGATTATTATGTGCATTTTCCCTACTATGAGTACCATTTCCTTATTTCAGGGAGAAACACATAAGTAGATCCCCGAACATGTGATTAGTTCGGAACTGAAAGGAAAGGCTATACTGTGGAAGGTGCTTGTAACCATCATTTCCGTTGTAGCTGGATTATGTTTATCCAAAATTGAACGTATATTCAAAAACATGTTTATCTGAAATACTAGGTTGACATCCGATACCCTCGATCGAAGTCAGGCTCTAACACTTTCCCGAACTTAAACATGGAGCGTAAGCCGATGGGATCTAATGAAAATCGAGATACTGCAGTAAATATAAGTGATCTGGCTTTGTAATTGAAGAATAAAATGGGGCAATTCCACAAACCGTATATGATAGCTATTTGGAGATCACAGAAGCGGATGTCCATTTAGCGCAACCTACTTTTTTCGCCCTTATCCCATATTGGTGCCAAGTGACCTCAAAGCCAAGTTTTCGCGAATACAGTTCAGTGGTTTTCGCAGTGCATGATCAGACAAGAACTCATGATTTAACCAGTCTGAACTAATCAAGGTTCATTGTAATTTATATGAATCGGTGTATCCTGCACAATTAAAGACAGAAAACGGGTAGATGACGATTTCGAGGGTGCAAAGGTTATTTACATTTATAGTCCGGTCCAGCGCCAGAAACTTTGATCCAATATCGGCTGCATCCAACGCTCCGCAAAGACTTTTGTGACCGCAGTACGATTTCGTTGTTTCGCACTATAAAATACACCCTTCCCAACTGACTTTCAAATACTTGAATTTATTACCCAGCCATGCAATGAGGACAACAAAAATGAAACAAAGTCATCTACAAGCGATAACGTCAGCGATACTAATGCCAATAATAACAGAAACGAAAAGCGTTAGTACTCCCAGGGGGTGTGTAACTTTTTTGAACATGGATCGGAAAGATAACAAAGAATTCCTAGGGCTGCCTATCCCAAACAATTTATATCCACGCAGATCCAGTAGGATAAAACCAACGCCTAAACTCAAACATTAAGTTAAACATCTAAATTTCTACTTAAACGCCGAGTACTCTTGTAGAACATGCTTCAGAAATAGAAACAGTTTTGCCGTGTTTGCATAGCCTGATACAAACACGAGTGAGAGTTTGAGAGAACTGGAAAGCAGTTGTGTGAGCCCAAGACCGAACGTCGAGGACTTACACAAGAGCTTGTGTAAGACACCACCTATTTTATAAATAACTATAGTTTTCAGTTATTTCGGCAGAAGAACTACATGCAGGTTAGAAGAGTGAACGATACAGTCATTTCCTGTTTATGTTCACTTTTACTGATTTTCCTGATGTCTTTGCGTGGGTTGGAACGTTTTTCAGTTAATTCTCTTATCACTCTGTTATACACAACAAAATCCTCGATTAACCGTTGTATCAGAAGTTCTCTAAAGTTGAGTAACGTTTTAGAGGACGAGACGCTTTGTGCGAAGCAAATGCAGTGTTATCTTAATTGTTACCGAATACTTACTTATTAAACACCCAGCCAGTCCTACATTCAAAAATAAGCACACCAAATGCGTCTGAATCTCAGAAGGAAGTTGATCTTAAACCATCAACTTTCCACTAAATTAAAAGCACTTTTTTCGGACGAATACTCACTAAATTGAATAAAACCAGTAATTTTTATATCGTATGAAGCCTCTGCTTTGTCAACTGCAATTTTTGTACAATTTTATTCCCACTATCTTTATCATTTCCTGATTTTCCTTAGAAAACATAATCCGATTTCGCGTGTCATGTTAGTTTGCATCTGAAAAGGAAGGAGTTTTCATAGGAGTTTGATTGTACTCTTGCATCATCTGATGTCTATTCAAAAACATGTTTGACTGCGATAATACAGTATATAAATGACCAGACTTTGTGATTTAAACCATAACTTGGAAATTGTGCAAACCGTATCAGTTTGAAGAAGCAGAAGACGAAGCCAGTCTAGCACAATATTAAAACGGTAAGCCTTTTAAATATGACTGAGCCATTCACGGCCAGAAATCGAATACAGTATGGCGGACAAACATGCGCGTGGAGCGCATAACAAATAATTTCAAGATAGCGGTTCTCAATAGATTTGATAAGCAAAAAATCATTGTAAGCATTTTGTGTTACATACTCTTGAAAATTCTCACATGTCCACGTCTAAAATAGTAGTAAATTACGCAAACATTAACTAGAACAAATTTTGTGACAACTTTTCAAGGCTAAACGAGTTCCCTAGATGCTTATATTCTTACCTCTTACTCCCCGTGTAATTGTCTGTTAAATCCCCATAAATTGCCGAAGTAAGTCTTTCTTAGCCGTTAGTTGGGCAACAATTAGTTGGTTTAGCGCGGATGTCCACGTCTAAACGCACTCGAGAAAGACCATCCTTTGTTTCGCGAAGCTTTTGAGAACATTTCTACATCTTTAAATAGGTTCCCAAACACCTCAAACTGGACAATTTTAGTGCAGCCGAGTCGTTGTAATTTAATCCATCAAGCGCCGAGATAAATACTGAACTCGGCGCGACGAAGCAATACATTGCTCAATAACTTCGAGTTCTTCTACGCCATTCCCTATATTATTGAAGAGCTGTTGCCATGGCTTGCCTTGGTCTTACCCGCTGTAACGTCTCTTTGATTGCGGATTCAGAAATAACAGCGCAATTGCGCGGCAGATGTGAATGTGGCTTGTAAACATTCACTGTCTTTAGGGATAAACCTTTTGTAATTCGATCTTCGTGTACGAAATTTCGTCAGTAAAGAGGCTGTTGCTGTTAAATCTACTTTAATTTGTTTTATAACCTTCCCGTTGTATTCGTAATGTCTGATATTCTGCCATTTGAGCCATCAGATTTATATTTGCAATGAAAATTGTCCATTGCAAGCCCCTCGTTAGCATAGGCTGGTAAAGCTACAAAGATAGACGTACTTTTGGTTTTGGATATTCTTTACCCACTGCTGAAAGCTTGGTATAACCTTGTTGTTCTTAAGAAGCCCCTTCAACCTTCGTGTGAATCTCCCATAGTATCTCCCCTGCGTTGTCAGCTAACATTTATCGATTTGCTCGAGTATTCAATTCCTGGTAATTCGTTGGCCATTTGACCTGATGATGCTTCAGGTATAAGCTAAACGAATCCCTTCGACTTCTAGCTTCGAAAATTTATGGCGAATGTGAAAAGACCAAAAGTAGCAAGAGAAAAGCACTGGATGCCAGGAGCAGAAGGTTTCACATTCTTGAAGAGCAGACCATCTCCTTGACAGAGCTTAAGCAGCAAAATCAACTGGTCAGTGATTCTGAGCCCACAGGTGAAGCTGCTGGCAGTCTTCGAATTCTGGCCATGTTGACACCATTCTATGTGTGTTTCATTTGATAAAATATTGTAGCGTTTGGCTCGCCACGAACATTTTTATTTATATTGCAGGCACAATGTGTTGTAGTCGTCATTGTGTTACTTACGGCAACAATAAAGTTGGTTGCCGTTGTGTTGTTGCCTGGTAAAAAATATCTTTAATGATCTGCTATGCCGATTCCTCTATTTGGACTTCGACTGGACGACTTCGATTTGGACGGCGACTGACATACCAACTCATTCAGAGTTAGTAACTCGCATAAACTAAGTTGATATATTATTAACACTTTCAATGCTGCTTTGATTTGTAGAAACTTGAAGAAAAATGGTTGTGGGTTATAAACTCGTTGTTGGAACCCTCCTGGTGTTTTTCGCTGCGTGGAGCAGTGTAGAAGGGGGTTGCCGTACAGTCTGCAGCGTCCAATGTAGCTGGGGAAAACGCTCAATCGAAGATAAGAAGGTCAACCTACCCTTCCCCGATCAAATTCATGTGTACGACCTTAACAATGATGGTTCAGTTTCTCTGGACGAATTGGCTAAAGCCACTCACGTAGAAGCGCACTCCAAAGAAACAATCGAAGCATTTAACTTGGCTGACAAAAACGACGACGATGAGATTGACTGCGAAGAATTTAAAGCGGCACCGTACTTGTTCAAGCACCGCCCAACATGTTAAAGGAACTTATTTATAGTTGTTGAGCTTGTTTATTCATGTAATCACATTGTGCCTTATATAAGTATCGTGTTAATTTAGTAAAATAACCATGATAATTAAATGTATTATGGCTGAGTTGTTTAATTCATTGAAATAAAATGTTCGACGACTTTTATAGCCTGTTTGCAGTTTTTCCTTTCCATTCTCGAATATAACTCTTCTTCTCAATCCACTATTAATTTACAATGAGCAGAAGGAGTTTGTCCATTTAACATCGACAGCTTTCCTTCATGTTCCCATTGATACTTCAACTATGTTATTAAAAGTTATACATTATCAACAGTTGTTTGCTTTGTAGGCGAAATATTATCTCATCTCGTTAGCACAGTGTTTAAGAATTTATTACTGTTTCTTGGAAAACAAATCGATTGTCTGTGCTCGTCTGGATTTTGAGGTGGATTTGGGGAGCCAGTTCTCATGCTGAGGTGTCAAGATATTTGATGAACTATCGCTGATGTAATTTTTTAAATATTTAAGTGGGAATGTCTGTAAGTATCGAACAAAGGTTGATCACAGTCAACAAATTGATTTCTGTCATTTTTGTTCCGAAGGAAGGTGTTACCAATTGAATAAATAAAATGCAGTTTGTTCTTCAAAAAAGTCGCTTCAATTTCCAGAAAATCGAGAATATTGACTTTGCCCGTTACAAGCCTCAAAACCATTGAAATGGCTTGAGAAAATAGAAGGTATCAAACTTCCCTGGCATGAAAAGTAAAAGAGAAAGGCCCCTTTTTAAAATATGTTGTTAGATATTAGATTACTGAGGGTTTAATAACTAGAAAAGTCTAAAATATTGGACATGGCGATAAACACATTGTTGAATCAGTCAGAATCCAGAATCTATTGACTACAGTTTTCGAGCTCACGGAAATGTCTATATTATCTTCAATACGGTTTTCTAATTTTCGTCGTGTGCACTTCTCAGCATTCAAAAAATTTTTGGCTGCAAATGGTTTAAGTGCTTTTGCTAACACATATCTAAAATCTGGCTTGAGGGTCCTAAGTGAGCGCGAAATGCGACACTTTCAAAATGTCAGAAATTTTGAGTACATGCAGTACCGAGTTTAATGTCATGATGAGAATTGTAAACATTGAACATATTATCGTTCAAACGGTCAGTTAATTTACTTGATTGTGTACTCAACGGCTAGAAAGCAAAATCTGAACTCTTTCGTTAATATAGAATTTACAGAATTCTATATTCTTTTCTTAATGTAAAATTATTCCATTTTAAAAGCGCATATCAGTTTTATTCGCCACAACGGCCTAAACTGTGTGTTTTGCTATGATGAAAATATCCATTTCAGCTTCAATACGGTTTTTTGATTTTCCTCCCGTGAACTTCTCAGGATATATCTCTACGAAACTTCAGCTGTAATAGATTTAAAGGTTGCTGCATTATTGCATATATAATATGTTACAGAAATGTGAGAAAGGTAACCAGCGGATGTGTTATTGTTATGCTGTCCAAAGACTACAATGCAAAATTTTAATCCAATAACGAGAAATTAAGTATTGAATCCCATATCTCTTCTTTTTCAAGATTGTTGCATTCCAAAGGCATACATCAAGTTCATTTTCAAAGAAGCGCCGGAATTGGGCGTTATGTGTCAACGAATAAAAATTTGACTAAATTGAACGCCAGAACGGAGAATCAGGTATTGGGAACAGAAAATGGGAAAAGGAGAAAGGTGGACCGCAAAGAGGGGAATCTTTAAACTACGGAACGCAAAGGGGAAATATTCAAAAGGGAAATTTTTGTAGTTAAAAACCATTGGCTAGACATCGGCATTTCGGTCTTTAAATTACATATGGGTAGGTTGACTCACGTTTGATTTATCGGTTTAATATTATTATGTGGATTAGTACGGTAAAATGCAAAAATCGTTCATTGTCAAAAACCATGTCAGAGGGCTGCAGTTCCAAATGTTTGGCCTTCAAGTCAACAATCTGGTAAATTCTGTTTTTACCCAACATATATATTATTCGATATATCTACATTCCGATATTAGGTGGAAAATTACGAAGGTTTTTAGGATGGTCATTGAATACGACTATTTCACGCGGCAATTTGATTCTCGCGCTTTGTGCATTTCCTATTTAATTAAGGTCTGCCTATATCAGATCCAGTTACTCAAACTTCCATAGGCATATATCAGTAAACTGCTGCGTAGGTAGTATTGATCAGCGTGCATTAAATCCTTCGTGACTACATAGTTTTCTAAGTTAAAGACTTTTTGTCCTCTGGCTAACGTCAGAAGATCTTATCCGTCAAGGGGAGAGCTCTCCGTCACGAACAAGTTAAACTAATGGGTAGAAAAACTTTGAAACTATAGTTTGTTATTGATTTTTCCATCTAATTGGTTTCCAATTTTCCAATTCGTTTCAGATGAATTTTATTTTTACTATAAAAACACCACCTAGTTCATTTAATGTTTAACTCCGACGAAGGGCTTCCTTAAACTATAGATGTATATATATGTATATATGTGTGTATATATATGTAAAAGACTCGGTGATAATCTACGGAGCAGTTGAGGTAATGGTGGAAGGAGGATGAATGGGATAAGAGTGGTGGAGGAGCAGTGGAATATTGTGCATTTGAACGCTCTTTATGCCCCTTGGGTAAAGATTTTACCGGAGATAATTTCCTGCCCCATACACAACAAGTATGACACGATATTGTTTAGTAACTTATGAGGAATCAGTTAATAATCCAGCTTTAATAATCAAACCAGGGCACTTCATAGTCGGGATTTGTATAGGATTTTCAAATTGGGTTTTATTTTTTAGGTTTTATTCTATCTACCATGGCTACCACAGGTTAAACTTTTCTCTTTCTCTACGGCCCGAAATAAAATGGCGGCGACATCCAGCAATGTTTATTTCAGTGTCTGCTAATTTAGGAAGTGCAGGGGATTCTCACGAAATTTTTGAATTCTGAAACCTCGGAAATTGCGTTTTGGGAGAAAAAGTTGAGGCACTTGCCCTGAAGGTCCTTGGTTACTACGGTCGTGAAAGAGCCGGTGCGCCCTTGACTCCAGTTTTTGTTTTCGCAGAATTTCCATAAATACTTATTCCATTTCTTCCGAGATATTATAAATTTGTTCGGGTACATTAAAACAATGCAATTGATAGGCGATACTGTGACTTTAAATGATTTACTTTAATTTTATTTTTTTTATTTGAGCGTCCTCACATGCACTCAATCCCCAAGTTCTCAGCAAGACTGCAGTGCATGTGTTTACAGTACCGCAGGCAATGGTCTTAAATACACCAATAGCATGTCGTGAGGCCTGGATTTTGGAAGAAGGAAAGATTTTTCCTGGTTGATTATCAGATATTCAATCATTTCCTCGAACAGTGTTTAAGCGAGAAGAGTTTAGTGGAGATTGGTGACAAGAAACTGGGTTTGACTGTTGTCCGACTGTCTAGATTAATATTTGCATGTAATTTAAAGAACGAAATGAAATCCTCCTACTAAAGATCCCGCCTTTTCGCGTTCCAATTACCCAAAATATATGCAATAAAGCAACGTCGAAATCAGGTACAGCCGACGTTTTTTAGCAATCCTGAAAAGTAAAACTGGTGCAAATCACAAAGCTGTTAGCAAGTGAACCGGAAATCCCCGTGAGGTTTTGTCGTTGTCACCCAGCAAATCATAATTCAGGCAAGTGTTGGCGTACAAAACCGATAAACGCCTTTGGAATTAAACAACCTCAATTAAAAATGGGAAAAATAGAATTCGTTGAGTACTTTCTAGTGCTTGAAATTTAAATTTTGCGTTGTACCCGTTGGGTTCCTTATTACAGAGCGCTCAAACAATAATATATACGTTTTTTACATTTCTCGAATTAAATAAAAAATTTCTGATATTTTGAATATGTCCTATTTCGCCTTCACTGAAGATCCCAAGCCAGGTTTTGTATACATTAGTACAAAATTAGGCGATACACAGCTGAATTTTCGTAGCAATCCTGAGATGGGCACATGACGAAAATCACAAAATAGTGATTGCATGTAAGTGAAATGGACATTCTATAGTATGTTGGGAAAATATGGTCAATAAGTCGTGGATTCCTGCTATTATAACAACGGCCAAGGAAAATATTTTGTACTTCCTAGTAGCAAGGTATTATATCCAGCAAGGTATTTCAAAGAAAGGACTTTCGATTTTTCAAGCGAGGAAAGTTTCAATAACTTCAATTTCCACATGTCTTAAAATTGGACATAAAGCAAATATCCCGCTTACTTTCCAAAATGAGTTCTTGATGTTACTGAGCGTCACTGCCAAATATTCCTTGAATATACCCTTCACCGGCACTCCCGCCGATATATATACAGAATTCGTGACCACCTTGTCGGCAACGGTCTGCCGGCTCTCTCTTGTCATGGGCCGGTTGGTTGGCGGATTCGACAACTCCGGTTTTTTTCTGTTCTTGAATTATGGCGTCCTATTTTTCCATGTGGTTGTTGCGTTGGAGTTTCCTTGTAAGTTTATCGAGGCAATGTAGGCTGGTTTGCTCGTTTGTCGGCTGGGGCCGTGATTACCCTTCAACGGCCGGGCCGATTCGTACCATCCCTTTGTTGGTCGTGCAGGGCCGAGTCTTCTAGTCCAGACACATACAACCGACATAATCGTTCGTAATCAACGTGGCTGGTTTGGGTTGTCGTCATTACATCTCGGTCTAATTTTTGTTCTGGGGCCATTATTACCCATCCTACGGTCGGGTTTCTGCTTTGATTCTAGAACATTCTGCGGCTCGAAGTACTAGATGGACGGGCAGTTGGTGTTCTATGCTTCCCGTAAGTCAGTTTATTTTATATCACTTTACAGCTCTTCAACACAGAGCGCCATCGGCCAACAACAGCAACACTCCTGGATTCCCGCGCGGTTCCACGAGCCTCGTGGCTCTATGGTGTCACTCTACAGTTGGTTTTTACGTCATCATCGTCCACGACTTCGTCATCATACGTCAGCATCGTGCATGATTTCAGTTGTGGGTATTTTGAGATTAGCTCCTTATACTTTGGGTTTTCTACCCACATGAGTTCCGTTTTAGGAACTTTCGTGAGGTTGACCTTCATGTTGAATTTCCAATCAAGTAACCCTCAGCAGAGGCTATCGTAGCTCCGACGCTTGACCCGCCTACACTAAATCATATTTTACACCAAAACCACGATAAAAAATTGGCGCAATGCTAAACCCAACCAGTCCTCTGTGTACGTTACATGACAGACTTGAGCAAAATTTTGCCACTGAACCCACGGACCTCAAATTGATTTTTCAACAAACCCTTAGTCTAAAATTCTTAAAAGTCTTAGTCAAAAATTCCTTCACTTTATCTGGGAAAACAAGGATTATCAGTTCAGAACTCTTCTCTTCGGGCTAAATATACCACCATGAATCTTTACCCAGATAATGAAACGAGTGGCAGCCTCTTTAAGGAAGGGCAGTGTTCGCTTGGTTCTCTATCTGGACGACATGCTTTTGATCGGATCATCCTCACAGGAAACTCGTCCTTTCACCGAAATGGCAATAACCTTTCCGGAGCCTCTGGACATTGTAAAAAAAGAAAGATCAGTTCTCAACCCGACTTAAATAATTTTGTTCCTGGGATTCACAATCAACTCCAACACATGTGTTTAACTTTGCCACCCAAAAAGGTCAAGAAAGTACGATTATTGTGCCAGAAGATTCTTTCCGATACGAAAGTTTGCCTGCGAACCCTTGCCCAACTTCTGGGTTTGCTCGAATTGTAGAACCCGGCAGTATAGAAAGTCCCCGTTCATTTCCTTTTCTTGCAAGCTCAGCTAATTCACAGCCTGAACAGAATACTGCACAATTACAAACCCGAAGTCTTTCTTTCATTCCAGTCAAAACAGGAGCTACAAATTTGGCTCCAGAACGTAAACTTAGGCAATGGTATCCCAATTTTAACTCCACCTCCAGACCTTACCATTTTCTCGAATATTTCGAACCAAGGCTGCAACAAGGTCTGCAACAATCATCGGATAAACTGGAGATGGTCTGCCACAGTGAAAGTACTGCATGTCAATGTTTCGAACTGAGGAGTGTTTTTCTCGTAGTACAATCTCTTTTGAAAAACCAACGCTCGAGGACATCGAGGTTTAATAAAATACTTTAATGGTAACGTTTAATACGAAACGTTAGCATTAAAGTATTTTATTAAACCTCAATGTCATGGTTTTTCTTAAAGTTATTTGGTGGGCGTTAATTTTTATTACTCGATTGAGATTCCCGCCTGGTACCTCGATTGCCGAACGCTACAGCAGTTGCCTACATAAACCATGTGAGAGGAAAACCCTTCCCAGAACTACTAGATCTGACACTGGAATTTTGGAATTGGTGTATTTTAGAACGACCTGCTCCTTGTAGCACGCCACGTACTAGGAAAAACGAATATCTTAGCAGACCACGAATCGAGGCAGTTCTTGGATGATAAACCCGACAATTATCTAGTTGTACATGAATTTGAAAGATCTGGCAGGATATGCATTTCCACCATTTAATCTTGTTTCCAAAGCCCTGGACAAAGTATTATCGGACCAAACAGAAATCATTCTAGTGGCCGATATGACAAACCCAAGCGTGGTGGCACCTTGATCTGAGGCTACTCGTAAAACAACCAGTACTCCTTCCGATTGTTAGATATCTCCTGATAGACCAGACAGATTCTCAACAAATTCATCCGATGCACCCCTGCCTCCGTCTCAGTGTATTTCATATCTCCGTAAACGTTACCAAATACAAGGCCTTCCTTCACACTTTGCCAGTCTACTCATCTCAGCAACCTCTTCCGCGACACTCGAAACCTATGAATCCAGCACGAAGCGCTGCAGCAGCCGGTGTTCTTAAAGGCAGATTGATTCTATTATTTACATCTTTAAGAACTATTCTCTCCTTCTTAGCAGATTCATATGAAAGTTGGCTTCAGTACAGTCCATTAATGTTCTGCGACCTACTCTATCATCTACCAAAACTCGATGGATATACAGTGGGACAACATCCATACGTCATAACTCTTATGAAAGTGATTCTCAACAATCGTCCTCCCAAACCAAGATACTCTTATTCGTGCGATGTTCATTCTACCACAGAATATCTCCAACAGATGGGCGACAGTTGTAAGCTTTCGTTAAAACAGCTTTCTCGGAAATTTAGCAACCCTTTTTGCCATTACCAGTCCAAAACGAGTCTTCTCTCTTGCGCATACAGACCTGAACCACTACACACTCTCACCAGAAGGCCTCATTTTTACTTTAAGGATAGCGACTAAAGCAATTTGTCCAGATGAAATAGTTACAGCATTTATGACCGGCTTCCCGGAAAATGCTAAACTCTGTCCTGTCGAATGTTTCAAAGAATATTTATCTTCGACTTCTCACCTTAGGAAGACAAGCGAAGGCAAACGTAATGACTTTTCATTTCTTACATCAAACCTCACCGAGCGGTAATTACTCCCACTTTAGCTCGCTGCATCCGATCAATGCTTGAAAAAGCTGGAATTGACACCACGATTTCCAACGCGCATTCAGTTAGAGAAGCCGCAACATGTGCTGCAGCTAATGAATCTGTTCCTCTGGAAGAAATCCTAAGGATGGCCGACTGGTCAAGTGCGTCTGCGCTTAGACAGTTTTTCTATAAACCTGTCCTCCCCTCAAAATTTGCCCGCTCCATTTTATCATAGCTTATGAAAAAGGTTGTACTTTTTATTATTTTAGTTTAGTTTTATGGCACTTTATGGCACAAATGTGAACTTTACTGTATAGTAAAGTTCACATTTGCCATGATATTGCACCGTTAAACTACTCCACTTGTCTTTTCATATATGCCGACCAGAGTTCACGAAATAGAATTCCAATTATACAAGGGCTGATGCAACCTGTCAGCATAATTGAGGTTATATGAGTGAACTAAAGGAGAAATATATGATTCCCAACCCTAACAACCGCCCATATAGCTTCGCCCACCGTGAAACAAGCCACCATTGCATCATGGGCCAGAGCAATTAAGGACGAGGGAATCTGGACTTCTTTTAAGTAGGTAGAAACCACTGAGTGTTGAATCGAGAACTGAAGCACTAATTGGTAAAGTCATACCACTTATATTGTCATATATTCCTCCCTTCGCTCACTCATACAACCCCAAATACACTGTCAGGCTCCATCACCTCTTGTATAATTCGAATTTTATTCGAGAGCAGAAAGGAAAAGGAACAAATACGCTATGAAAGATCGAACACTTTATTTGAGTAAAACAACACAGCCATAATACATCTAAAATCATTATTTTACCAAATTAACACGATATACTTAAGGCATAATGTGATAACGTGAATTAAATAAGCTCAGCAATCATAAAAATGTCTCTTTAACATGTCGGACGGTGCTTGAACAAGTACGGCGCCGATTTAAATTCTTCGCAGTCAATCTCATCGTCATCGTTTTTGTCGGCCAACTTAAATGCTTCCTCTGTTTCCTTGGAATGTACTTCTACTTGAGTGGCTTTAGCCAATTCGTCCAGAGAGACAGAGCCATCGTTGTTAAGGTCGTACTCATCAAATCGATCGGGAAACGGCAAGTTGTAGCTCTTGTTTTCGATTGAGCGTTTTCCAAAACTACACACCATCCTGCATTTTACTCTGCAACCACTAAATAAGCCACACGATACACTGCATTTGGGTTTGCAAAAGCCTTCTACACTACAGCTCCAAACAGCGAAAAGAACCGCCAGAGTGGTAACGATAAATTTATAATCCTGAACCATTTCTTCAAGTTTCTACAAATCAAAGCAGCATATGCCATTGTAATTGTTAGTAATATATTAACTTCGAGTAAAGGCAATAAAACATATTGTGACGTTCTTCCCGATGTTGAGACGAGCTGTTTATATGAGTCTAAGCTATGAGTGGGTTTGTATATAATTCGCCATCCCATGCAGCCCAGATGGAAAAACAACCATAACAGATCTGATGATCTTAAATTAATGCTTCATGTAAGATGTTTATTACTCGGTAGCGACAACCCAACAGTAACTAACGTAACCAACACAGTACACGCTATTTCTATGTACTGGCACTTCAACTACACAATTACGACTACAAAACCCAGCGCCTACAAAGAAAATAAAAACTTTCGTACCCCGGGCAAACGATGTTTTATCTAATAAAAGACACATCGAATGGAATTAACGCCGTGTGCATATAGCTCACATGCATTCCAAAATACTTACCGTCTTATTAATGCTTTAGAGGCT
>JBAHVQ010064803.1:0-27835 GCA_036872915.1 Nanipora kamurai | reverse complement strand
CCAAGAAGGTTGTAGTGCTGGCTTGAGAATAAAGAGCGCTCAATACCATACCAGTAGAGCAAATAAAGAAAGTGAAAATAGACGAAATTTGCTGTTGCTACTCTGAGCTTCACGCGCTCAGGCGATCATCAGGCAACTGACCGGTCAGTTTTCGTTTTTATATACATATATATATAGACTTTATATACATATATATATATATATATATATATATGTATGTGTATGACAACGTTCGTTTTCCGGCCTGTACGCAAAATGACCGACGCTGATTGGTTGCCTAGCTGTGCAATAAGTTTTCCGTACCGACCGGCTGGCAGTTTGAGGTGCGAAATGTGAGTTCCTTGTTCGATTTATACATTTTCCGGTCATATAATAAATCCTTTTATTAATCTCGTTTGTTCATTCTGCACGGGAAAATATTTTCCCTTGGAATTTACGCATAGACCTTGCTCCTTCGTCGCCCGGTCGGTACGAAGTCCTCGGGCAAATACTTTCCCGTACAGACCTCACAATCGGTTAACAAGTAATCAATATATACACATCAGTAGAAAGGATTTAAAAGTAAAGTTATTGATGATCGGTGGACGAGAGCTTGAGAGGCTTATAAGAATGATCTTAATAGTAAAGGGACCCATTAGTCTTGGATTTCCCCCGTATGCTTTGGGGAATTAACAAAAAATAATAGGGAATTTAATGTCTTTTTGCATATATTAGATTACATAAAACATATTTATAAAAATCCGGAAAAAAAAATTTAAATGACGAATCTGTTAAAGTTTGTTTATTCTTCAGGGATTGAATCTGACGGATTTTTCATGTCTTTTGTATTTCTCAATATTGCATTACGTAAATGTGATTTTATTTTTTTAAAATTAAGACTGAATTTATCTAAAGCTCTTCATATCTTATAAAATTTTAATTCTTCACAAAGGAAAGGACCCGAAACATTAAATAAAAGTGTTTTAATGTAGTATTTAAAAAATGAGTCGCTGTTCTTTATTGGAGTGTTGCGCAATCAAGGAAGAATACTACTCAAAAAGTTTGTTAAATTATGTTCTGCACTTTATCCCCCTTAAAATGTAGTCCCATTTGATTTTATGTAGTTAAGTCAAAATTCATTGAGATTATGATATATTTGTGCAGGCATTATGGGAGTGTCTTTATTTACTCTGGATAACTCTAGCAACTTCAACTGTTTGCTTGACAGGTAGAATCAGGGCAACCACTTATGGGTCTGACTCTATATCTGCAGTGTTACAGCAAAACTGGATTCTTTAGAGAAAAGCTGCACTACTAGTAGGAGCCAAACTGGACAATGAGAGACACCTGAGCTACCATTGTACCCTCATAAGTCCCTGTAGCACCCCTCCATATAAGTCTCCTTTAGTGTTTTGTAACAACCAGGGTTAGCGACAAGGAAAAGGCACGCAACCTACTAAGAAATCACAGCATGCACAGACCACGTGATAACAGAGGGAGGAGATAAAGCGTCACTACGTCTGTCAACAGCGATATGGCTTGTTAGATAGGTGTTTGTGAAGCACTATGAGCCATTCATCTGCCACCGCAGATCTTCCATCGATAAGCCTGTTGTTGATCAAAACGACGAGAAAGGACTCTATCTTTCTTTTTTATTTTATGAAAGCAGAGCGCTGCGTAGATATTGCCGAACGGGATGTATGACATTAAAGGATAGGGAAATTGCAAATTTCTCAGAACTGACGTTTTGAGCGAAGGCCATTCGTTGGAATATAACGTCGAGAAAGGACCTTCCCTCGAAACGTAATACCAAGAATTTTACTATTTTATTTTAATCTGTCTGACAGCAGACGATTTTACTTGGCAAAGGGAGATAGCTTGGATGGCAAATGAGTTAAATTTGGTGTATATTGAGTAGAAAGGGGAGTAAGGTAGAGAATATAGAACACCTTGAAGCAGTTGGGTTAAAAACAAAAAGAGCCTGTAAAACCGAGGGATTGTCTACACCCATTGTCTACACCCAGTGTCTATACCCAACCATTCTCAAGATAAGAAGAGCTAATGTTTTTGTTTAAATTTGCTCTGAATTTATATCATTATGAATCAGACCTTGCTTGTTCTATGCATAACCTGTTTCGTAGAGGTTACTGGGATGAGATGGATAAGGACTTCTCAAATCAAAAACCTGCCCATGCACCCACCGATGATTAATCACAAGAAAATCACTCCAATATCAATATAATTGTTTAAAGTAAATTTTAATACCTCTAAATTTGTAAGGAAGTATTGCTTAATTCTAATAAGGTTACATGAATTTTTAATGACAATAGAATTTGTCTAAACGAAATGCACGTGTTTTTGACCTCTATTACAGTTCAAAAACGACGGTAGTGACATTTTTAAAGCTTCTCCCTAAACAAAAGTAAAAAGAAAAAAGAATTATGTGATATGCTGAGAAGTTTGTTTAAAGTTACTGCAGACTTTAAGGGTGCATTTTGGGCAAAACGTCATACCATTCCACTGAAAATCAAAAGGGTTGTGAAACTGCAGGTACTCAGAACATTTCCTCAAATATAACAAACATACATATTGTAGAAAAGCTTAAATAACTTGGTATAAAAATACAATAAAATATTTAGATTTACATTGTAAAAAGAGGAAAAAATCATGCTCTTGTTTCTGAAACTTCCAATCTGCATTCAAAAGGCTAATGGTACACAAGAATTTATCGGAATTGTTTGAAAATTGCAACTCTTAATTATCTTATTATTTCTGTCTTCTGTTCAAACCACGATCATTTGATCGTGCTAAACGCTGTAAGTCGAAATACAGTGAAAATTTTAAAAAATTGAGACTCGTGTTTCTATCGCTTAACCGCTAGCCTTTTTGAATACCAAGCAGAAATCCCTATTCATAACCAAGTGCAAACAAGTGTTGCATTTTGAGTGGCTAATGGAAGAGAGTTTTTTCTTAATCGAGGGCAGTATAATGTGTATTTGATAAGACGAGAAATTTTGGCGGAAAATTTTGTAGACAAGCCATGAAATCAAAAATCGTCTTTTACATATAACCACGATTGAGAATCTTCATTTCCAGTTTGACATGTGTTTTAGTCAGGTTTTCTATTTAAAGTGTATATGAAGTAGAAATTCACTTTTTGTTCTATGAAGGAACTGTTGAAATTATAACCCAAGATTCTTTACACTTTTTCCATACCTCACTGCATTCTTAAGATATTAAGATTTGTTTGATATGTAAATTACACCTTCCAGACGTCAAAGTGTATAATGAGTTATAAAAAATCACGCACATCTTTGAATTTATTCAATTAAATCTAAAACTAGAAACTTTGTCTGTTTAATTCCTATGAAGCAAGTACACCCACATTCACAGTTCCACGTGACATTGTTGAATAACTTTAACAATATTGCTAATTTTACAGCAGCCGTAATTTGTACCGTGACGTGTGCAATGTTTTATTTACATATCTAACAAATCTGAACATCTCAAGAACGAAATGATATATGCAAAAAGTGTAAAAGATGTTGCTTTGTAATTTCAAGAGTTATTTCATGCAAGAAAAACTTAATTTTCACTTCGTATACATTTAGGTTAAGTTTCTAGTAAGTTTTTCTCCCGTAATTCTAGTGGACTTATTATTCCAGGTTTGTTTTTGCCATATGAATGAAACTTCATATGTGGAAATGCTCCAATTCCACATCTGAAATGAAAATCGTACAAGTGAAATGAAAATTTTACAAGTCAATTATGTGAAAGTTTTATATGTGAAATTATGAACCATATGTGAACGTGGTGTTTTATATGTGAAAACGATTCAATTCCTTATGTTTTTCACATACAAAATAACATGTGAGATTTTATCAAGGACTAACATATGCAAGGTTTTCTTTTTGTTTAAAATGTGTCTTGGATAAGCATTAAGTCCTGGAACGGTATTCAGGACGTTTTGTTATTTGACAAGATGCTCTACGTCATCGGGTGATAAAAAAGAATGTAATTGAAGTTGTAGAAAAAAAATGTTCCTGAATCCACTTTGCTCTTGATTTCAAGAAAATGTGTTGGCGACTTCATTCTTTTATATGTCATTAATTATTCACGGTTTTGACAATAACGATTACAATCCTTCATTCGTACTTGAGGGGGGGGATACCCTCATGATCAATAGTCATAAGAATTCACAATTAAGATTAACTGTCGCTAAGAATCTTTTTGATGACAGAAAATTTTATCTTAACAACAGGATACATACATAGTTCCTTGTGATTTTAAACAACTCGTTTACAGTGTTGGGTTGAGTTCGAATATTTTTTAATCTAAGATCATAGCTCTTCTTTAGTCAGCCACAATTACGGCTACATGTCCACAGACGTGGATGTCTACTTAAAAATACCGTTACGAAAATATTGCCCAAGTTTAAAATATCAGTTTGTAGTTTGATACTATTAAAGTCTGAGGAAATTTTGCTGATCAAACTGTGGAACGCCATGGACTCAGAAGAACTCTGAGCTCCAGACGGAACTCGAAACCGCAACCTTCTGAATGTTAGCTAGACGCTCTAAAGATTGAGCCACTAGAACTCAGATGGCACAGTAAGGTTACTTTCGGTATTTAAACCTGGGACGAGCCAGTCGGCAATGACTTGCTGGACTGCAAGCCGTTAGATGTTGGTAATCTTCAGTTAGATGTTAATTTGAATTTTGAAGGAATGTTTTTTTTGAAATTTTTTTTAAATTTTATTCAGAAGGTTGCGGGTTCGAGTCCCATTTGGAGTTGAGTTTTTCTGAATACATGGCGTCCCACAGTTTGATCAGCAAAAATTCCTAAGTTTTCCCAAGTTTGAGGTTTGGATTACGCTATCTTACATCCATGTTTATTATAAGTATGCGCACGCATTCCAACGTAGATGATATAAAAGAAACAAAGGAAAAACAAAAGAAAATGACAAATGTGTGTTGGTCGGAGTAATCAACTTAATATAGAAAGAAGTTGTTATATTAATTCTTTGAAGTTGGTGATTTTCCTATCATATTCTTGTTAACGCTTGTAAGCAGAATATTTTGTGTCTCGTTCATGAGAAGTTTTAAGAGAAACAAAAAGTGTTTGTTGTTTTACTATTAACCAGGTTAACTAGTTTGCTTACTTCATTCTTTTAAAAGTTTGAATAGTAGTAATGCTGAAGATTTAACATATCACATAAACTAATAAGGATTCATATCTCAAACTAGAAGTTTCGCCTACCTGTGGGTTGGTATCTGGATTTGTCTCAATGATTATTTTCTATCACTACTCCATCTTCAGCAGAGGCACTTCGTCCACCCCGTAACTGGTCTTCAGGGATGGAATCTCGTCCACCTCGTAACTGGTCTTCTAGGATGGTATTTCTTCCACCTCGAAGCTGACCACTGGTAATCATATCTCGTCCACCCCGCAACTGATGACTGGAAATTGTGTCACGTCCACCACGCAATTGATCAACGGTAATGGTATCTCGTCCACCACGTAACTGATTGCTGGGAACAGCATCTCTTCCACCACGCAGCTGATTACTAGTGATGGTATCTCTTCCACCACGGAGCTGGTCACTGGCAATGGTATCTCGTCCACCTCGCAGTTGGTCCTTGAGAATATTATTTCTTCCCCCACGTAATTGATCACTAGGCATGATATCTAATCCACCACCCAACCGATTGTCAGCTTCTGGAATGGCATTTCTTTCACTCTGCAACTGGTCCTTCAAAATCAAATTTCTAACACTGCGTAACTCATGCTTCGGAATTTTGTCCCTTCCACCGCGTAACTGCATCCCATTGACACACCACACATAGGTGACCGTTGCTAAGAAAAGGACTGTGTTCATTGCAAAACTCTAGTAAAAACAGAAATAGAAACTTTCTAGCAAAACAGAAGACAGTTACTTTCTAACAAAATTCAAAATTGAGAAAATCCAGTGGACGCCCAAGTGCTAAATTTTAATCGAGCCTCCTAAACCAAAAAGACTTATCATACCATGTTTCAGACATTGCGTTCAAAATCGATTTTGTTGTCTCTTGAATAGTTATTGCTAAGTTTAACCCTTTGTCGTTTAGGAGTAAGTTCGTTGTTCTAGTTTATTGGCTGAGGTCCATGTGCTCCTTGCTTAATCTGATAAAGTGCAAACGTTTAGCACGTCATTTGTGGTTATTTTCACCCAATCCACAGTTTGTGGGAGTTTCCTCGATGGTTTCTTGGTATATGGACGCAGTATTAGTTTTCAGTGTCTTTCCTATGCTTGCAGTGACTCGAAAGAGGAACTCCCTCTTTTTTCGTGCGAGGTAATTCCTAGAACCAAGTGTCAGACGCTCATTTAAATTCCTCATTCAGGAGTTTCTTAGACATATTATTACCGAAAATAAAGCCGAAATAGTATAAAAATTTCACTGCTTTCGACTCTTTCTTCCATGCGGCACGCTTTTGAAAACGATTTCTGAGAAATAGTGGGAGTTAGCATCTCAACCCCTTCGGCTTCACCGAGTTTATCAATATTTTGTTTTTAATAAGAATCCCGCAAGAATAGCTACATGAGAACTTTTAAGCTCCGGTTCAAAAAAAATCTGTAAAAAACGTTTCTATCATGGACATTGGTAATATTGAATGTGTTAGGTTGGAAATATGGAATAAGCAATTTGTTGTAGTAAATCCGTTGCAGAACCTATCTCACTCTGTTAAGTTAATAATAGTGTTATAAACATTGGTAATTTCATCGCATGGGAGAAATTAATAATTAAAAGTCTCAATCAAAGAGTTGAGGAAGTCAGAAGGGCGCCGCTGGAAGACAATTAGACTCTTAAATACATCGTCGATTTATCGTCCATGCATTCTAAAGTAATGAAGGGAAACCTGAAATTTTTCCTTCTTTTGGCGGAATTTAGAGATAAATAGAGCCATGTAATTAAGGGCTATTCCACACCTACCCTAAACAGATCATATCACCCAGTATATCAGATAAAAATGCAGGTGCATTCGTATAAGTTTGAAAATATCCCTCCAAAATTATGAGCATTGGCGTCAAAGCAGAGTGATCATTAAGTGTAGCTGCCCCTGTCACATTGTTTAGAAGGAGTGAAAGTGCCCTAATTGTTGCGAAAATTGCCCTTTTTCGAAAAATGGCGTCATTCAAAATTAAAGATACACATTTTATTTTAAATAACTGATTAAATGAATACAATGTATACCAATTTTATTTAGCTGCTTATTCATGCCAATTGCTGAGAATACAAATATAATGACATTGATGTTTGTCAAACGCATTTCTTCATAAAAACGTATTCTGAACCCTAGACGGGGATCCAACCCGCAGCATTCTGATGACCATTGACGCTCAACCCTCAGATGACCGCTGGCCAGTTAATGTGCAGGTTTGAGGCTGGCGGATGTCCGCATATCTTCTGTAGAAACACCAAACTCACTTTTTGTGCATATTGTGTGCTAACATCATCTCATTAGCCAACATTATTGATAACAAGTATTTCGAACGAACACCTTAGCTTGCCAGATAAATCTCAGTCTCGTTAGCTCTATGGTTAGAGCATCTCACCGTTTATAGGGAGGTTGCTGGTTCAGTCCTTATCTGAGCCTCAGAACATATTTTTCTGCGAAAATGAACTTGAATAACCTCCACTTCTCGCCAATGATACCACCGAGGTCTGTTGTGCACATTGTGCATGACCAATAGTGGATCAAGGATGCAAAAAACAGGGAGGACGTTTCTGCATTGAGTAGTAAGTTTGTATCTGCGGATTGCAAAATAAAATCTCAAATCGTAATTGTGAAAACGAGCAATGCCAGTTGGGGTTGGTTAATTTATTTCGATTATGCATGTAATAAACGGAGGGCGTACTTCCCCCAGCACCCATTAGATCGTGCCAGTGTACAACATTCATCTCATGAATAAGAGGAAAACCATCTGACTGATTGGTCAGAAGTTTAAAATCATTATACTATTTCAATAGATCACGAAGACTCCTTGTTCAGTCACCATGCAAGTTTGTAAAAGTTTTCTGAGGAAACTATTTTAGTAAAGGGCACTATATTGAATCTTGACAATCACAAGATGTTTAAATAGTCGTCAAGTAATGCCGGGCCCTCTTTGTTCAGATAACATTCAAATTCATCGAAAACGTAAAGATGTGAAAGTGTGGAAGTCGACAAATTCTTTGGTTAATGTCGTAAGTTGTCAGTGATCGGAACGGCTAACACAACAACTTTACTTCTCATCACCAGGAAATGAGTTAAGCAAACGTGAATTTTGCGTATGGATAAGGTCTACCAGATTGGTGGCACTTCATTAGCTGTGTTTCTCCAGAAATTTAGATTGCAACAGATCACGCATTCTCGAAAAGCCAGTTCATACAAGGATCCATTATCACCACAGTAAGATAAACAAATGTACTAACTTCAAAATTTCCTCTATCGATAACATACAGTAGAGTGCAGTGGCCTATTTTAAGAGTAGAGTAAACACTTATAGCAAATGATTGATAAAAGAAACTCCAGCGCCTAACAATAGGCAGCGCGCTTGAAAATTTTTACAGCCACCACGTGAAACAACCGTAGCCATAATATCGAATATACAATATTTCCATTGTTCAATCAGAAGAATAACAAAAAGTAATGGAAAAGTGGAAAAAAGTCTTACCAGTTATGTTTCGATTATCTCAAACTTTGGCAACTTGGCTGTTGTATCTTGTTTGAAGTCGAATCAACGGTTGCAGCGACTGAATCGTTGTGTTGTTGCGATGTTTATATTTTGCAAGTGAAGGACTGACCGTTGATATATAATTATTTTTGAAAAATCGATTTTAATATAGAGTCACGATATATAAGAAGTGGGCGTGAAAATTCGTTGACGTTCATAAATCATTTGAAAACGTGGTATTCTATGACGTAAACTGCATGAAATAAGTTCTCGTCTGTTCGAAAATTCACCGTTAATTGTAACCGACCTACCGCTCGAGCCGATGATCTTTACAAAAGTGCAAAAAATTCCCACCAATCCATCACATTGAGTTAGCTTTTATTGATCAATTTTGCATTAAGACAAAGTTTTATAAAACTTAAGACGCTTTGTTTTCCAACAGACATATGCTTTCCGTTGTTACCTCACATTAGCAGCTACAAATCATACTTGCTGATGCGAACTGAAGCGTCGTATCGTTACCGTTCATGGGAGGCAAGCAATCGTCGACTTTGACGTAATGACCACTACTGAGACAGGTATCGGGTATGTTCAGGTATACACCAATATATGTTTTAATAACCACTTTTTTAATGAAAGCATTTGGTCTTTTTCAACGAAGTGCTTATTAAAGTATCTGTGTATATTCAGTCTAGTGACTAGATTTCGCGGCTCATCAAACCGGGCTTGTCAAAAGGTATACAGAAAGAATATTGTGTACTAAGTGTAATCTTCTCCATAAGGTGCGGTAGGGCTACAATATGGTACTTAAGGGAGCTGATTACACCAGCTTGTCTAGCTCGGGCAAGTAGGTTTACCGATTGCACGAAAACTTTCCTTCAATTTGATCAATTTAATTAGTCTTTATTCGTCTGATATAGTTCATTAGAGAAGTAGCACTCACATGTAAAAACAAGAAGACTATTCACCTAGATTTTAAACATCTTGTACATTAAAAAATGGGGATAAGCAATTACGATACAATGCCAAAGTTTTGCTTCACACAAAGTTTATTAATAGAACTATTCATGACACGTTCCGTATATACTCAACGGCTTACAGCTTCTGGTGTACACTGTCAGGTGTGGTCATTGCGATCGAAAGCAGAGAACGAAGTGGATGATGCATATTATCAGTAATTTTATGAAACAGCCTCCGGTCCCGCTTCTCAAAGTTACGATATCATGATGACCGAACGGATATATCTTCTCTTTAAACAACGATCTGAATAGTGTACATGTGTAGTTCCGGAGTACTGGCTAAATAAACTGGTAAAACGTCAATTATCTAACAAATGACAAGTGACCTAAATAATTCCATTGCCTTCCCACCAAGACTACCTGTCTCAAAAATCGGGTAATGTGAAGGCGTGTTATTGTTTCTGGTTCTTCTTAATGTGTTTAGTAGACCGATAGTCTGAACTAAAAACCAAGTCCAGTAATTTATGTTCATTAATCTGCGGAATACGTTTTACTGAAGCATGAAATAATGGTTTGTTCATTCTTTCTCAGTTCCGATTCATGGATTCAAACCTCATGGTATTACCATAGGCCTATTTCAAAAAGTGATGTATAGTTCTAATTCAAACTGTTAAAGTCGGTTGCCTTTTGTGATTAACTATGTTTGAAATTCACTAAATTACACTCTTTTTTATAAGAACATCCATTTTCGAGGCTGAGCCTGAGTGTTTTCCGAGTATTTCAAATTTCAGCCTTAAATGTTCTTAAAATGTTCTTACTTTTTGGTAGAAATCTGATTAAATTCTCATTAATACGAGTTCAAAGTACGTACAACGCACGTGACCAGTTTAGCTGGAGCACGTGTTTGTTTGTTGCTCTTTTGCAACCTCGCATCTGGTAACTCTTGGCTATTTTGGCTTTAAGAACATTGTAAAGTTCCTTTCTTCCATAGTTGTTGAACAGTCTTAGCATGTTCTCAACATGTTCTTAATTTCTGGTCGTTTTTCAGCCCCAACGTTCTTATAAAAAGGTTCTTATAAAGACTCTGTAATAGGATCACTAAGAAAGACAGCAGAAAGTTATGAACCACCAATGTTACTTTGGCAGTAAAACACCATTTTGATTAACATGAGATATCCCAACCAACAAACGAAGCAAACTGTGACTCAATACTTTGTTTTGGGTCTTTTACATTAATTACACAACCTGGATAGTTTAACTCAACAGTCCTATAGTTGCCGATATAACAGGAATGGTGACAGATACGCTGATGTTGTTAATCTTTCACGGCATCTCGCCTCACTAAAAATGGTGGTCGAATAACGCTTGGTTGAGATCCTTGTCTTCTCTCTGTAAGCTTATTATTTGACTGTAACTATGAAATTAACAGGAAACGGGATTGGTAAAGAGATGTTTGTGTCTCAATGTTTTGCTCGTCAAAGACCTAGTGAAGCTCATCGATGGTGCGCCTTCCCACCTTTACTCGCCGACTACCGACAGGGATCCTTCAAGTTTTAAAAACAGCCGTTCAGGAAGCATTAAGGGGTTAACAGCGTAAACTATCTCATTATATTCTTTACACCGAATCTATAAGATTTAAAGTTAATTTTTCTCACCACGGAGCTTGAAATTCAACCAGCGAAGCAATTGATAAATTAGAAAATGTTACATAACCCCATGCAGTTAGCAAAGAGTAGCCATTTAAGTAAACAAATATGATATCTTTGTCCAAATTTGTACTGACCCTCATTTAGATTTCAATTTTGTCGGATAAATTTTACAAGTGGATGCTAAAAGGCTTTTACCAACGATTTTTCTCTCTCCACTTCCAATGTCATTGCAGTAAAATGTTATTTACATCACGCTGTTTTGAAGCTCAAAGCTCTAAGTAAGTTAACCTTTACCCCGAAGGTTTTAGGGGGCCTCCCTTTGACGAATAAAATCGTCTGGCGTTAGCCAGAATAAGATTGATAAGTTGCCAAACGGCAACAGCGGCTGGTAAAGGGTTAACAGGACTAATTTACACGTCTCATTTAACTGACGCCGAACTTAATTCAAATGCCTTAAAGTTATGTCTGACTTAAGTTGAACCTAAATGATAAGACTGATATGCGACATGGATTGAGACATGGCAGTTATATTCTGTTCAAAGCAACTAAAACAGGAACGTACAAATATGGCCTTAAACTCCCTCCTGTCCGGATAGGTCCTCAACGACCTATGGAGACTTTAGTATTTTACTATGGCTAACGCCAGACGATTTTACTCGTCAAGGGGAACGTCCTCGGACAGGAAATGAGTTAACTCTTTGCTGTACAGATGATAGTTGGAGCAGAACTATCCGGACCGGAAAGAATCGAACAAAAATCATCTATGAGATTTACCTTTGCGACACGGAATGTAAACGTTTTGTTTCAAAAAACTTATGACACTAGCGTTATATGTGAGACAAAGGCTAGTTAGGTGTCCACAATGTGTCGTAATTTTCGAAACATCGTGGAGTACAAAGAGACGTTTCGGCTAAATTTCTTGTGGGGGCGACCAAAAGTCGTATCGCTACTTTACTCCAAGCAGTCACGCCAACTCTATTTCCTAAAGCGTTTTACTATATCTAACGTAATAAAAGTACACGAATTTTATAAGATTCTGTAATATCATTTTCCCATGCATCTATAGTTTACTTTATTAAATTCTTCAAATCACCGATGTTATTTATAATGATGATTCATTAAAATATTTCCTTATGACCATGCAAATATGTCTTACTTCGTCTTGATTGGATTAATTGGATCTCTTGTATCTTCACCGGTATGCCACTTGGTATGCAATAACGTATGCTGACATGGGTACCCAGTGGCGTTGCTTGGGTTAAATTATTGGGGGTGGATGAGCGAAAATCTGGCAGATCCATTTCTAATCAAGAAAATATCGTTTGATATCACCCGAAGAATGCCTTAGTTCTTGAAACAACTCTGGTCGAGGTCTGTAAAAGGAGTTAATACTTAATACTCCAGAACACGAGCCATCGGGCCCCCTCCCTTCGCACTGTTTATAACAACTAAAGTTCAGGATTTCTCAAATCCCTGAGTGAACAGCAGCAAAGTCTGTTATGGCACAAATAAACGTGGTAATACATGAATATTGTACTATATTACACAGAGTTAATTCTAAATGGACAACAGGGTTTGTAAAATTCGACTGAGTTGTCCAAGGGACATCTCATAACCGAAGAAATACTGTCATTTTATTGAGATCTCTTAATGCTGCTAGATGAATGCAAATGCTCAAGAAATTTAAGTAGATTCACATTTATCCATTCAAACACTACTAAAGTCAATTGTTGACACGAAATCGCACTTTTGAGATACCGGTTCGCCGCTCTGTTGAGCTATCGAGTCTACAGGGATTGGAGACGAGTTGTTATCCAACTCAAGTGTATAAGATATTCTATCGACAACTTAATGCTGTCATTGATGATGGATGTGTAGTGTTTCGCTTCTATTTTAGAATCATCCTCAGGGTAATATGACATGATATTACCCTGAGGATGATGCTGAAATAAAAGTTAAGTAGGTTGAAGAACTTTCTTTTGAATGGCTAATGGTGCGGCAGCACTTCACCGTCTAGTTCTTGAAAATTTACTGAGATGGATTTTCGTAATTTGTGAACCGTGTCTTACTGAACGACTCCATGTGATTTTGAGAATTACGTTTCATCTAAGTTTGTCGTTTGTTTGTTAAACTTTAAACTTTTAATACAAAAAGTTGAGTGTTAACTGCTTTGTGTCGTCCTCTCTTAAAGTTTAGGCCTATGATATACTGTATTAGAAAAGTTTCTGAAACTTTGTTTCGAAATCAAAGTTTCACAGACTTTACTAATTTATTGAAGGCTCAAGGTCGAACTTGTCCTATCCCGTGCATTGTTCTTCTCTTCTATAATTTTTTCCCTTCTACTTTTTGGTTTCCAACCTACCAGAATCACAGCAAATGTCACTATCTTAACTTCTCCCTGATTAAAAAGTGATTAGACGCCCACGTAATACCACTCAATAGCATTCAAATTTCATTGAAACTATTTCCGCAAAGATTTCATCGATAGAAGCCTTCAACTGAGAAGAGTTTGAAAAAATAAGATATAAGATATCTTATGAATTATAGGATCTACGGAGTTGTTTTTGACGCCAGGATCAACGTAACTGTTTAAAATGAATTGAACAAAATTTATTCCATTCCAATTTATTCCAGCCTAACTATCTGAGATAAATTAAGCTAGAAATTAAATGCATGTTATATAAGGTAAAATTCAAAAAAACTGGTAAATAATAATTGTGAAAACATTTTAAAAATTCTTTTACATGACACTTAAAGCCGGTGGATTTTCAACTGTATTTCTTATGTCATGAAACGTCACGTTTCACTCCGACGAAGGGTCTTCGCTCGAAACGTCAGTTTACGCATTCTTAAGTTCCGGCAGTTTCCCAAACTATTTGACTATCTACAAGCCGTTCAATACTGCCGACGCAGCACTCTAATTTTTATATAATTATGGCCATATACTTGGTTAATATGTATACAAAAGCTTTCAAATGATTTAAGCAATAAATGGTGAGAGTATAAGTACATAAATGTTCTTAGACTAAGTAGACTAAGTACATACATATTATCAATTTCAAAATCAAGTTTTCCTCGAATAGGAGAACAGTATGTGCGTCATACGGCTTTTCGTTAATTATTCTTATCGCACATTTTTGAAGCACAATAATCCGATTGAAGTTCGATTTTGGAACTATGAAGTTGCTATCAACTACTACTCTTGTCCTTGTTTTCTCATATCGCTTACGTAGTTCCTCCTTGAGATAATTTGGAGCCCACCCACAAATACACTTGTAAAGTGAATAAGGTTATGGCTACAGTTAAACATTGGCTCAGCCATGTCAATCGATAGGCGTAGGTATATGGGCTCTAACGTTCTCCAATATGACACCCTTAATGACCAGACAAGAATCATCCATGCATTAAAGTATGGGGTCTCTTTTTATTTTAACTGTTTCATAATTAGTTTTGCCTGTTCTTTTGAGCCATTACTTCTTCATGTATGTTACAGCTTACTTAAGAGTTAATCTTTATTGTGAAGTCTAAAATTATTTCAATACCTCTTCCTTTTATCTGAATAATATCAGTTTCTTCTCAGTTTTCAATCTTCTTTGCGTCTTGGATTATTCAAGATATATTTTAGTTCTTTCTGCAGTTGAGTTTTAACGTGCAATTAAAATGCTGCTATCACTAAATGTTTAGAGCCACCTATTCAGTGAGTATTTACTATAGGCTAACTCTTGACACATTTCAAAGTATAAGCAACGAAGATAAATTACAAATAAATGCGTCATGCTTCTTTATTCCGTTTTCAGCGCAATATCGTTTCTTAATTGGGTTTTTATGGACAATATTTTCGACGGATTGAACATTAAACCGATACCAACAATACTCTTTTGTTATTATTATTCTTTTTTGACTACCATTGCAAAAAAATCGGAATCCTTCTTTTTAATTGACAGGATGCAAGAAGAAAAGATGTTCGTTTTATCTAGCAAGCGAAATAAAATAGATATAAAAAAGAAGTAAAAAGCTTTGTGCATGATTGTAGCTTTGTTCGGTTTACTTGCTCTTGATCTCTTTCATTTAACTTAAAGTTCTGAATTAAAGGTAGCCTTAGGTCATAATTGCATACAAAGACGTGTCAAGCTTTTAATATAGTTATATGAGCAGAGTTGCTCTTGGGTGAATTTCTGCATCAAATTGTAACACTCGTCGCGATGAAATTTTAGTCCAAGGTATTTTCATTCTCCTTGTCTATTGTGAAAGATAAAACCACTATACCCACGTAACAATCGTAATGACCGGCGACCATGATTCTGAAATCCTGGGGTGTTTTCTGATGCACCTGCTGGCTCTACAGTCAAGTACTCACATTTCATCTTGTTCAAGCGTACTTTATAATTCAGTCGATATATTCGCATCGATCGCTTTACATGATCCTACATAAAATACTGGATTTTTGCCATACATTATTCTTGACATGTATGGATGTGCGATCATATGACAGGGTTTAAAATAAAATGATTGTGTATCCTCCATCCAAAGCACCACAAACAATTTCCCACTCATCAACACTATAATTTTTTCATAATTTCTGTCGCTTCTCATCACGATGAGGCCAAAAAATATCTCATGCTTTACATTCTGTATTAATGTTCTTTTTCTGAGAGATTTTATTCTTTAGATATTTTTTTATCCTGCACACAAAGGTTGTCAAGCCGGGAATGGAGATACTGCCCTGAAATCTAATTGTCTGTGAAGAGTCTGAAATGTTAGTTTAATCTATGCGTGATTAACAACAAAAGACAAACCAGCCTTGTCTCGCATCTTAAGAGATCATCAACTTCATCTGCATTCAGACATTTAGACACCACCTACGGTATCTTGTAGCTTGTTAGCTTACGAATGCGCATGTATGTAATAAGTGTCTGTCGACGATTGTGTGAAGTTGTCAACCAAACAGTGGGTGTACAGTGATTGTTATTAACATTTCTTATTCGTGTCTGCCTTGCTAAATTAAGAAAACAATAAACAAGAAATTTTAACAACGCAAATCCTCAAGACATCATTCTCAACCTATTTTACACCTATCCACGCTAGTTGTTCGTATACATTTTAGATTTTGCTCTAATCATGGGTGTTGTAGCGTCACAAAGTTTACCTCTATCTTAACTATATTAATACATATGAGGATCACAAGGGGTACAAGCGGCGAAAAACCCTCTGTCAAACACAACAAAAGGATGTAATTTTCCATGTCGTGCCAATACATATTTTATGAATCCCGTGTTACTTTATTCAGTTCATTTCTGTGGTGTAGAAGCGAAAACGTTGCTAAGTTTCACAGGTTATCATTGCAAAGTGACTGGACCTAAAGAACACCCAAACAAACCAAACCGAAGTAAAAAGAAAAAGTACAGAAAGAGTTTGAATGTTGTATGCCACTTTAGTACTCAAAAGGAAGAAACAAGGCTTCCGATGAAAACCCTTCGTTAAGTGAAATGTGAAATGAAGTCACAACTTAGCGGAGGTTTTTATCTTGATTACTTGAGTCAGTCACTTACTACATCACATAAACGGTATAAAACCTAGACTCAGTCCTGATTCCACTTCACGTTTCACTCTAACGAAGAGTCTGATCTCCGCTTTGTTCTGTATGCACCAACACTCTATTTCATTTAAACCAAAGTAATATTTCACTGCTGTTAACCTTTCTAAAGTGTTCCTGATTTGTCCGTTCAGCTGTCACAGTCAATATGTTGTTACTTCGATATGTTCTCTGTATGCCTCCACGAAGCTCCCTACGGTTCCTCCAACAATGAGAAAGTTTCCTTTGAAAAAAGACTTGAGTGGAGCTTTGTACTCCTGTATGGTTGAGACTAGAGAAGCGTTGAATTTGTTGGAGTAACGACTTTTTAAACAGTTTCCTGCCTTCTTAGAGAAACTTGTATGTGTTTTAATAGCAAATTGTACAATCTATACATTTATGTATGGTTGCCGATCAAACGAACCAGAATGTTAAAAGGTTAATATGAATTAGGGAATTAATAAAAGCTCCAGCTGACGAATTTCCTTATTTTTTTAAAAATCTCTGACAATAGGTTTTACGGGATTATAAACGATCGAGAAACTAACTAATAAAAACTGATATTTTTTAAAAAATATCTTAAATTATTTTCAGTAAACGAGGATTGTTCGATTAAATCTTACCGGATATAACTTCATGTCTTCAATTAGCGTTCCAGAAATTTCCTCTCAATTGATTCCACTTACTCAAAAAATTTAGAACGACCTTCCAGACTAAATTTGACCTACAGTTACACTTAAAAGTTCCTAGTACAATCTGGCAGCCAATATACGTGCTTATATCGCCCAATCTTTCTCTCCACCCGATCGGCTGAGCTTCAAAATGCCTAAGATTCCAACTTATTAATGCATTTTGAAATCTTTTCGGTTTTTTTTATTTATTCTATGTTAAAAGTGTGATTTTGCCAGAATTTTGTTCGACAGACGTCAAGTCTGTTGATTGCTGGATTAATAGTTTCTAATTTAATTCGATACATAATTGAAAATCCGCAATTTCTAATATTATGACGAGGACCCACACTGACATCGATGTGTATGCTCTGTACGAAAGTTATTAATAGTTGGTCGTTTTCATACTTTGCTCAAGTTTTTTAAAAAACACTATGTCGCCTTCCTCCACCAGTCACTGTAACGGCAGTCAGGGAAATTTTTGCCATATTTGCATTGGATAAAGTCGTTAAATTAAGAATAATGCAGTGGTGTTGAAATTTTAGGACTATGCTCAATAATGCTTGAAACTGTAAACACTAGACCACAGGACGTCTTCGGTGAATACAATATACGTAGAAGGCACGATGTTTTAAGAAAAGAACGGTAAATGAACTCAATAACGATCAATCATGTTTCATTGCCTAAATATCAGGACGTCAAAATCAGGCATGCCTAAGACTTCTGAATAATAAGTGATGACATGGGATATCTGGCATGGACATTAGACATGACAAATTACCATTCAAATTAGACTCGATCAGTATTCAAAACCGATAGCTACATTGGGTAAATAGGCTTCCGGAGACCGGCGAGAATATATAGTGACTCTAGTATCAGCATAAGATAAGCAACCACATGCAGTCGCAAGATAGGATGAAAAGTCAGTCTAAGTCAGTCTAAGTTAAATAGGAAATGAAGAAAGTAACACTATCAGTGGAAACTTAATCACCAGTATGCATAAGTTATTTAGCAAATTTGGCTAAACGACCCCATGAAGATACTTGAAATTTTAGTTAATATTCTTGTCATTTAAAAACTAGAGCCAGATCACATATCTTCGAATAAATGACAATTAGGTCGAGCTTTCGTCTGACCTAGATAAGGACTGATTCACCCATAATATTCACCTGATTCAACCAACTTTTGTACCCTCCAGATGTAGAGAAAAATATTGTTTTATATACTTTTGTTCTTGTACGTTAATTTTTTTGGTAGAAATGGGGATAAGATTATTAAGAAAGGACAGCTCTAGCTTGAGGAGCATTGCAGAATAGTCCCGTCGTGTATGGACGCAATTGAACTGCCCGGAACCCAAACTTCAGCCCTCCAGTCCTCGAAGAGGTACGAAGATGGTACTAGTTTAATACTAAGTAACTTACATGCATTGTAAGTTTCTGTATAAACATTACGAAAACCACAAATGGGTGATGAATAGGCCTGATAATTAGTGTTGAAGCTCAAGAATTATCGAATAAAATTCTCAAGTTTATGTTTCCATATATGAGTAAAAGTTTTCCTTTATATCTAATGAGCATATCATTCAAGCATATGATACAGTTCACAGTAAAATTACGAAAACGTAAAGGTAGTTTCTTTTCTATACTGGACAAATGATGGGAATAAACGAGTTAAAAAAAAAAATTTTTGAGCTTACCTTGGGCTCGAAGATAAGTTTCTTGTTCTTTCTCGTTGCTGTGGATGTGCCCACTGAATGATTTTTTGAAATTTTTGCTGCGCAAATATAAACCCGTAACGTTTGATTTTAGTAATGAAGATTTTGAGATACATTCAGTTGATAATCTCGCTACACTTGTTACGTTCTCACACTCGCCCTATTATTAAGGATAATAGTAGATCTTGATACAGATAATAGTCTCTGTTCGCGGCTCGCAGGCACTCTATTCGAGAAGCTAGCATTCACAAACCGCATTTAAAATACTACTTCAGTGCTTCCTACACACTCATGAATTAAAATATTTCACCATGCCGCCGCCATGCCGGCGTTCGAGAGCTAAACATGTTTTATTTAAGCAAAAACAAAAAAATAGATTTTTACTCGATAGGATACAATGATATGCTGTAGTTTTTTTTAAAAATTCTGGAGAAAACCGTACACACGCAACTGGAAACGTAAAGGTAGTACACTGTTATACCGACACACACATATATATATATATATATATATATATATATGTTATATATATATACATAAATATGTTGTCTGTTGGTATAACTCTTTGGTTTTGAAGGTTCATCAACTCCGCTATACCATTCTGCTATAGCTCAAAAAGTATTTTAAGTCAATAATGTTGAGAAACAAAGGTTTTAGGGAACAAAGTCTGACGAAAACATAATACGAACATGTAGGTATATATATATACACACACTGGATTTGCTCAGAATTTTTTTCGAGTGTATATAATATTTATGTATATATATATATATACATGTATGTATGTATCTATATATATGTATATTTATACATAACATATATATATATATATATATATATATATATATATATATATCTGATGTAGGAGAATCAACTGGGATAGAGAATGATAATGTTAGATCACTCCGAGTGACCGGCCGGGCCAAGTAGAGTTTTCTTTACTTGTCCGGTATGGTTTGTCACTCGAAGTCACTCGAAGTGACATGTATGTATGTTTGTATGTATGTATGTATGTAGGTATGTATGTATGTATACCAATTATACCATGAGTTTGAGTCGTACATGAGCTCATAGCTCATATGATTCTATGGAATCATACACGACTAGAGCGAATGTACAATTGGTTTGTTATATGGGCAACCACCATATAAAGACTAAACAATTTAGTCGAAATTCCGCCTTTTCTTGCTCATTCACTTTCGCAACATCATTCGCCATTTTGTTTTTTCATTACATGTGATATAGGAGCTAATGGGGTGCTAGTAACAGTACCAATAAGATTGCAGAATAACTAGCATATGGTGGTTTTCTATGCCATATTTATATGCCATACATCTTATACTGACTGCTTCAAAAATAAAATTAAAACTTTATTATACGTTTCAAAAAACGTTTCAAAAAATCTTTTCAAACGTTACTATTCCTTCGTAGACGAATGCGCATTTGACTTCGAAACGGAATAAAGTTTTATCAGTATATTTGAAAAAGTCTATGTATATGATTCAAATACAGTCTTCTCAGACAGGAAACGTTCCATACCTGTTGACATATGATCTACATACGTACATCTGAATTAATTTGATATGTTTTGATTTCCAAATTGATTTCAAATTGAAAGTTCAGAGAGAAATGGAAATTTAAAAGATTCTAACGACTTTTTCACTAATTGATTTTTGGCTTTTGTATTGTTCTTCGTTATTTTACTTCTTATCATAGATGCAGGTGCCTTTTTTACGCATGATGTCCGAACTATGAAAGAAGTTGCTTAATTGTTTTGTGAATGCGAGCGCTGTGGCACTGGCTCTACAAAAATGGAGAGAGTACAATTCTCCTTTCTCAGCACCATTATAAATTTAGTAAAATCCCAAAACTAGAATCTGCTGACGTCGGAGATGAAACAATTATACAAGAGGTTGAAATTTTTTGTTTATACATTAAAATTAGCCAACTGGCATTAAAAATTCGAATAACAAGTGAGACGTTAAAGTGAACTGAAAAACAGCTGAATTTTAAGTCAACTGGGAGAATTATATTAAAATAGAGTGCTGCGTCGGCAGTACTGAAAAACTTGTAGATAACCAGAAGGGTTGGGAAACTGCTAGAACTAAAGAGTAGAGAAACTGACGTTTCGAGCGAAGGCCCTTCGTTCTACCTTACGTTTCATTCCGACCAAGGCCTTCGCTCGAAATGCCAGTTTCTCTACACTTAAGCTCCGGCAGTTTCCCAACCCTTTTGGTTATCTGTGAAAATTATAAACGGAGTGTCGCGTAGGAAGCCTGTTATCAAATCAGAAACGGCTTAAGAGTTGTGTACTGCCAAAAAATACATATGGGCAAGAAACTGATGTTCAGAGTGAAGGGCCTTTTATCACTTGTTTATGTATTTATCATTAGTTCTAAACAGCCCGCACGTCTGTACGATGACTTGGCATATAATTTGAGATTTGTTAGCACTTTGACCCTGGCCTAAGAGATAACCTTATGTTCATTTACTTTTTATGCCATGTGCAATAAACTTTTACCACGAAAACAAGAGGTTGAAAGACCGGTATGAAGTCCATATGCAGGATTTCATTGTCGGATACGACTCTTCACCGTTGCGTATGTACTGAATTATCTGTCAAGAGAACAATTCCAGCTTATTATTCGCTAGTGAATGTTGCAACATGTTGTGAAGACTCTTGTGATTGCATAAAATTCATCTTTAGGAACAATCGCATGCGGCGATCGTACCATGTAAATTTGCCTTTACTCTGTCACATACATACTAAACTTGTAGATAAATAACTCATTAACGACCCAAATTTAATTGGCCACCGTACCTTTATTGTATCAGTCGCGTCACCGACTAACGAATGCAACATTTGCGGCGCATTTTTTCGGGCTAACAAATGAAAACTACGAACAAACGAAAACAAAAATATCCCACGTTTCATTATTTAATTCATGCTGTCCCATCCTTTATCATGTCATAAAACCTTGCCCAGCAATCATCACACTTGGCTCAGCTTGACATTTGTATGCATACATATAATCCTAACTAATGGATAGAAGGCGTAGGATCATTTAGCAATATTGATAATTGTCAGAACAAAAGCCTTCTCACGTGCATATTCATCTTATAGTCGCATAGCAGATCGACAATTTTCTAGATTGATTGGGTTTTGGTACGAGGCGATGATTGCTGCTGAAAATACTGAGTGATGTGATAAGGAAATGTTCCGAGTTTACACTTCTGAAAATTTAGTATTTTGATATACCTTTTTAGAAGACTTCACTTTACCAAAAGTCCCACGTCTAGGACTTCTCAGCAATATTAATATTATTAATATCATTAATATCAGTGATCCTCCTCGGCTCACTCAAAGACAATTTTTTTAAATTTAATCTCTCCTGGATGCAGTTAGACGAGACCAACATTTTTTTCACTAGCCGCAGCTTGGGAAGGAGCCGTGGAACTCTGACTCCCCAACAATTTTGATAAGCTCGTTTTTGCAGCATTCACACACTTCAACACACATCCATTAATAAGTACTAACGATGCGTTTGATGATATGAAAATCTGTGCTATCTCACAAATACAGGGAGTAAGAGACAAGAACGACGTCTCATTTTCAAACTTGGAACAATTTTCCACAATGGAATCAATAAACGCTTTTCTTTCATTTGAACTCTCACTATGTTTCTGCTTTTATCTTGCAAGGGCGGATTAAAGCTTTAGATTGTGAACTTTATTCCCTCGGATTTTTAGTTTTTATTTTAGTTCGTGTCATTTATCCCATTACAAGTTAACGATTTATCTAGTATGGGCGGATAAATACATTGGCTTGTATTCCTTATTTCTTTTTAGTTAGATTTTTTCATTTATTATTTTATAATGACATTTTACTGCTCACAAGTTAATGTATTTTTTTTCTAGCATGGGTGGATAAATAAATATTGGTTTTTTTCCTCTTATTCCCTTGGGTTTTCTTTTGTTTTAACCTGTTACCTATTACTTTTTGCGTATTACCATTCTCTTGGGGGAGGCAAATACGTGATAAAAATGTGAAAAAAATAAAAAAAATTACAGTATTGAGTTTTTGCTTTTATAAGGAAGTTAAATTAACCAATAACAAATGTTGAATTTGATTTTAGCATTATAAAAAATATTTCTATTATTTTTTGCCATTTCTTCAAGAACACACAAAATTGTTTGCTTCATTGCCAACGATCATTGTTTATACCCCTAAATCTCACTTTCCCTGGTCTTATTTTGCATGAAAATGATTTTCACCAGGCTTATTTGCATGCATTAAGAAATAGCTGCTTGGAGACTGGTAACTAGTCACGTAGCAAAACTTATTTCAGAACTGTTGGAGAGATTTCGAGATTTCACTGCCATTTGACTTGTGTGGGTTTATATTGAAACAAATGTCTTCCAACAGATATTACAATCAAGCTGCAATCAAAAACAATTTGGGAGTATTGAAGCTGCTGTGATCATCGAGTCTCTACTGACAAAGAACCTCAACACAAGTATTGTTCAGATTCATGGTGTGGGTATAAGAAGAACAAAAAGAATATTTTGTTCTTCTTATACCCACTGAAATCTTAAAATTAAATCAAATGAAAATAGAATAAAACATTAGGTGATGACGCAGTTTGTGGTATGATAAACAGTTCTATCAACCATTCAACTTGCCTCATACAGCTTTTTTTGGATTAGCTGTTTTGACTGACATTAACCATTTTTTTTTCAATATATGTAAAAAACACGATTATACAAAATGTCTAATGCATACCACAGGAAAAAATAGGGAAACCAGAAATTGAGGCAAGCTCTTCTCAACCAAATCATTGAGAAATTAAGATCTCAAATTCATTAATAATTCATGCTAAAAACACAAAAGCAAATCACCACCGAGACGGTGTTTAGATACCTGAGGAAGAAATTACATAAATTAAGCCATCTTTCACCTCGATTTTCTCCTCAAATACTGGTTCTTTAGATATGCAATGTCATACACTCGGAAGTGGTGTTCCAAGCACCTCGAATTTTGTTAACAAATTGCTCGATGTTTGGATATCCTTAGGAAACACTCCTTCTCGTGTATGATATATTACATATCAACCATTCAATTAACATAGACCAGCATTGCTGTATACTCTTTTCTTTTTATAAGAAGGTCTATTTTCGAGGCTGAGCCAGAATGTTCTTGAATTTTCTGAGAATTTCAGCCTTAAATGTTCTTAAAATGTTCTTATTTTTCGGTATAGAAATCTGATTAAATTGTCATTAATACGGGGTCAAAGTACGTACAAAGTACATACAAAGCACGTGACAAGTTTTATTATGTTGCTTCATGTTACTACACCTACATATGTCAAATAATACCTAAAGACATTGTATTTTGACGTGATTAGCATTTTAAGCAACTGATAAACCATTCTCACGAACATAACTTTGCAGTTTATTGACGAGTCTTTCAGTTCTAGTGCTGTATCTTGATATTCAAAATACACTGTAAAGTTCTTTACTTCCATACTCTTTCTCAGTCTTAGCATGTTCTTAACATGTTTTTAATTTTTGGGCATTTTTAGCCTGAACGTTCTTATGAAAAAGTTCTTATATAAAAAAGAGTGTAGCGTACAATGTTTGAAGACATAGGCCAAAAAGCTACTGCGCAACTAAAGCCTTAAAGACGTGTCTTAAAAAAAAGATTTGATGTTATGTTGAAATTCCTAATACCGCGTTAAATTACATCTATGTTATAAAACGCTTTTAGCAAATATTTTCCTCCAAAGCCTGGAGATGTAAACACGAAAATATGTCCGAATTAACCCGTCATGGAAAGCAAAATGTTTTCAAATAATCACTTTTTAATTAAAAAGTCTTGTACGACTTCACTATGATAAACTAGGAAGAATACTGTCCAAACAACTAAACCTGAACAACTATTAAAGGAGGTTAGACAATTTTTAATCAGTTGATTGAGGAAAATTGATCAATGAATTTCAGCAATCGAAGTACCAGGCGCGAATCTCAGTCGAATGATAAAAATTAATTAATTATGAATTCTTTATTGCTCAAGCTTTGTTACATTATCAGTAACATCATCAGAACGATAAGAATACATAGAGGAATAGGATAAAATGAATAATTGTTTTCATATCGCTCTGATGATGTTACTGGTAAGATAACGAAACGTTGGCAATGAATAATTCATTCAAAACCTAATATCATGGTATTTCTTTACTGATCAATAGATCTTAACAGTTGCTATGCTTGGAGGAAAGAATGAACGTGTCACAAGTCAACACCCTATCATATTTTTTTTTCATGGTTAAGAAATGGTAAAGGTAACTTATAATTAAAACGTAGGTAAAGTTGATTAGTTTTGATAAATAACCACGATCTGAGTTCGTCGGCTAAGTTCGCTTAAAATCTTTATCTAGAATGCAGACACAGCAGTACATATGACAAATGAGATCAGAGCTATTTTGCGCTAAAACGTTATCGCCATATAGGCGCCATCATTGCATATGCTACATTACGCTACTGGTTAACCCTAGCGTTAAAAACCTTAGCAGGAACAAAAATAAAAGTTTTAGTGGTTTATTTTAGCCCGGTGGATTACTGAGCACTGTCGATGCTTAGGGGCAAACTTGTGGCATCTCCCTCTCTGGCTAACTCTAACGATAGCGATAATTATCTCAGTGACGGTGTGAAAATATCCTGGGGAATAAAGTTGAAGTGATCTTTACCATATTACATTTATTTCATATTTATTTGAAGTTTTCTCTTGACGTCACTGAAAGGCGCCCCTTACATTTAGTGCCCGCTGCCAACGGTCCCCAACGCTATGCCACCGTTTCAGGCAACCAAGAAGTTGAAAATCCACCTTACTAAATCTTCCACTGGTTCGTTCCTGTTTCTGTTTTCGTAAACTTTGGCGAAGCTAAGCGTAGCAATAGGTTATAGTATGCAACTTCAAAAATTTTTGGGTATAGCAAGAGATTATGTCATGCAAATTTAAAGTTTTGCACGATATTCGTACATAACGCCAAACAGTTTGCCTGATGTAAGGATATCGTAGACAACTCTAAATTTGCATTCCATAAACTATTGTTATGCAATCAAATTTGGCAATTTGCCTCCCATGACCTCTTTCTATACTTAAATTTATCACTGGTCATAAATATTTTCGAAGACCTACTAAACGAATTTTAGATTTGACGTAAGAAAAGATTTTACTTTATCGGTTTGTCTCGGTTAAAATTAGTGGGTCGTATGTCAGTTGGAATAAACAGGAATCATCCTTCACCGACTCTACTGCGAATCGATGATTTAAAGGTAAGGATGTCTTTATAATCCTATCAGCTGCCGAAGCTGTTTTCCCGAGAGATTCAGTAAGGGCCACCCCTCACGGTCTAGTTTGAGTGCAGGAGGAAATCGGAGTACTCGGAGAAAACCAGTGATGAATAATAGAGTCAAACTGGACAAAATTCATGTCTCAAGTGACCAAGGTAACTTTAATTTGATCAGAAAACTGCATGGAAAAAGGAATCGAGCCCCATTCCCAAAGGTTAATCACGTGCACTACCACTGTGCTACCAACACTCCTATGATGAAAAATGCTTTCCAAATTCTTTGTTCAGTTAATTTAGTAAAACAACTCAGCATTTGCAATGAAGTTATTTTTTCCAAAAATAATTTTCATTGTAACAAAGAAAAATTTTATCAGTTCTTATCACTTTTTCTTTACCAACGAAACTGATCGTTGTGGGGATCGTTGTGCGCTACACATGCGGCTGTTGGTAAGTGTTGTCTTTCCTCGATTTGGCACTAATTCGGATCTAGCAAATGAAGTCACTACGCTAGGTGTAGGTCGTGCGCACTCGTCGAGGGCGTAGTTGTAACGAATTATTAGAAACCAGCGAAAAGACCATTGCAAATCAAACACTGTAATTGGATAACCAATCAAGTAGTGTAAATAATGGGATATCATAGCCCTTAGACCATTAGTACGGAGTGAGATGAGAAGAGTGATATTAATGTCAGAGTTTTTAGCTCAGCCAAATCTTTTCGTGAATATTCGTATTAAGAATTACTTCATACTTTATATTTTAACGTTTTAATAAATATTTGTACCCCTCTCACCATACTACTGGTACGTAAAATTTCTGGCAGTACTTTAAGTTTTGATTAAGTATATATTCTGGTTGTTGCTACTGTTTTTACTGAGATACAAAATGCGTAATATATAAGAAGACGCATTATGAATGGGCGTGACTACAGGTTGGGGCTATGGGGCTAAAAAGCGACTTATTAGTTTAACAGCAATGTGGTATATATATAAGTTAATTTTGTGCTTCAAATCTTTCTCAATGTCAGGGATCAAGTCTTAAAAGGTTTAGATGTATTCCGTTACCGAGGGAAAAGTCTAAACCGAATATCTATAAAAGTTGCGCTCATACGTTTCTTAGAACATTAGCCAGAGATTGACCAGGCGGGAATCTCAATTTTAATACGAATATTAAAGCCAATCAGATAAAATTATACCGATAAACGGAAGGACAAAGAGGTGAGAATAAAGACGAGAGGAACTTAAAATAAC
>JBAHVQ010064693.1:0-27835 GCA_036872915.1 Nanipora kamurai | reverse complement strand
CGTGGTAGCTCAATGGTTAGAGCGTCTCACTGGTCATCAGAAGGTTGCGGGTTCGATTCCCGTCTAGGGCTCAGAAAGCGTTTTTCTGAGGGAACGAGCTTGACGAACGTCCACTAGTCGTCTGAGATTTACCAAGCTCCCACTTGAACTAAGTTCGTGTTCAGCATTAAGTAAGATACCATACTCTAATAATTTCCAGCCCGAAGCAGTAAGACGACGACGATTTTGGGTGCATTTTATAAAGAGAAAACGTGTACATTGGAAGCCAGATAAGGTAGACAAGGAAAGACTATCGTCCCGTGGGAAGACGAATTCATCGAACGAAACCTTCTGGTTTAAAATGTTTTTGATGGACGGAATTTGTGCTGGAAAGCTTCCAATGTACTCGTTTCCTCTTTACAAAATGCACCCAAAGTCATCGCCGTCTTACTGCTTCGGGCAGGAATTTATTAGAGTATGGTATCTTGTGAAGCGTTTGGCCTTTTCCACGCTCTTGTTTGCTAGAGCATCCGAATACAACAAATCGAGAAGGTATTGCTTCCGTAACAGCGTTGGTAAAACTGATCAAACCAACAGGAGTCGAAAATACTTCTTGTCCCAATTTTACGTCTTCAGCGTTATTCGGACTTAGACTCTTCTCCCGGCCATGTTTTTGAAAATGCTATTTTTTGCCATGTTCAGAGCAAGCTATCTCTGAAATTTTTTATCCGCTCAAAGAATGTTTATTTTGTTTGAATCCTCTCGGTAAGGTGGATTTTTACAAAATAAATGGAAATTTCCGTACATGCACTTTAATGTATTTATAAATGACGTCAGGAGAGACAAATATCAAATTAAAATACGAGTTACTTCGTAAGATGTTTCAGACAATGACACACAACAAAAACTATTTAAAGCTCGAAAGCGGAGACAGCCTTATGTCAAGAGAATTCCGTGCGGGGATCCGTTTTGTCTTCGGCTGTAGGTTTTGTCGTAGCATACATATCGGTAACGTGCAGATAACAATGACTTGACCAGGTTGAAGAGAAGGCCAAATTTAAATTAAAAATTAGATAGAGTAAAGGGGGCTGAAATGTAAAGATAGAATTCTGGGAGCTTGTCTTAGACGCAGGCGTCGTGGTTGGAATAGAAATAAAACAAACTGCTTCACTTTCATCCAAGAATTTGTTTGCATGATTAACAAGAACGTTTCAGCAAAGGGTGATAGTATACATTCATACTTGTGCCCTGACGGAGTCTGAAATATGAACCCAAATTTACGCAATAGAATTGAACAAAAATTTACGAATTCAACGAAAAGTTAAAAGAACCTTACATTCATTTCGGAAAAAAGTCAGCACTAAACACCGATTTTCTTGGAAATTTGCTCTTTGGATAAGGTTTGGGTATTTAGTTTTACTTAGCCTTCCTCTACCATACAAATTACATGAGTAAATTTTAATGAAAGCATCCAAAATATCCTGAAAACATACCTGGCGTCTTTCAACTACCGTAAAACAAGTTTCTAAAGAATTTGTCTTCGTAGCAACTACAAAATATTATTCACAACAAATTGCTTCTAACTAGTCCATTAATTTAAATGCGAGCAGATTTGTCCGACCGGGTATGTTTTGCCCAAACACTTGTCTCGTACATGAACTTGGGAACACGTTTTTGTGGTAGCATCACATCACGAAAATTGCGAGAGGAATTTAGGAAATTTCCACTGCCTAATTGTATTTCTTTTTCAGGGTCGATTTAAGATACAATAGTTTATGGACACTTCATCGACCACAAATTCTCGCAATGATTCCGAAGGTGGCTCAATTGGGTTATTTTAAATAGAGGACTGGTAAAATATAGTTGAACACCCATGTGACAGCTCCATTCGCAGTAAGCAGTTAAATTTCTGGATGTTTGCTTTAGTGTATTTTTAAAACCTTGGTAAATAAAGCAAACATAGAAAGTGTAATAATGCAAATTTCTCAAATCATTAATAATTCATGAGGAAAATACAAAAGAAATCAGTACCGAGACGTTGTTTTGATACCATGGTTAAACACTCGAATAAATTAACACCACCTTGACCTCGATTTTCTTCTAACATATTGATTCATTTGAAAGGACAACCCAAACACCTATTTGAGTTTTTCACGAAACATTTCTCAAACGATCAATACCTGAACTGGGTGTTTGAAAGAATTTCAAGAAGCATGAACTCTCTTCAATATAAAATTGTAGACTACTATTCACGAGTTGAATAACAACCGCCGGCCTTACTTAAATATCAAAACATACGTGCTTTGATATTAAAATACATCTGCTTTGATATCAAAGCACAGCTGCATTCCAGTGATGAAGAGAAAGCAAGAGTTAAATTTTCTTTAGAATCCTCTCAAACATCGATCAGGATGTATTTGTTTGAGAAGCCATGTAAAGAACTGGTTTTTCGAGTTTTATCAGGAGATCCAAACACTCGAAAACAATAAAAACACTCGAAAACACTAAAAACACTCGGGCTTCGGCCTGTTGTTTTCATAAAGCTTCCTCGTGTTTGGATCGCCATGATGAAACACTCAAACTCGTTGTTTACATATTACATCAAACATTTTTCGTGAAACAGAATTTTTTAAAAATCCAGTAAGTTTATTACAAAAAGTCTGTCCCTCATCTGATATTTTACTGTCATTCTTCAGTAAAATATCTAACCACATACTAATAATTTTTAGAAAAATTCACCGTACTAAAAGCATGCTGTATAAATCGAAACTGTATAAAACCACCTAAATCTGCGTTTTTCTGACTTTCCACACATGCCCTTTGAAGATAACACTCTCGAAGGTGTTATCATTTGTCAGGTGAAGTGTCAACGCTGCAGTTCAACCACTTCACGCACGATTTCCAGTTCACCTGTGAATTTTTGAGAATAGATGGGATGGACCAACCCAGGCGGGAATCGTAACCGAAGTACGAAAATCAAAGCCCAGCAAAAAACACGTAAAGATCTAACGTAGCATTACAGATTAATTTATATAATTGGGCGTTTGAGAGAAAGTTGGAGGTAAAAAGATGTCAGATGTGGCGAAGAGCGGCGAATAAATCAGAACAAAGATAGTGGGACAGAGCTCGTGTTAGAATTATTAGATCAAGTTTTTGAATCAGTAGGCTTTCTCTTAAAAGGAAATCGCATCTGGAAGAGGACGTAGTAAGAATAGTAAAGTCATCTGGTGAAACATGGTTGATAAATTTTTTAAACGGGCTCATCGGTATGGATACACAACTAAAACTATCAAGATATCCAATGTAATCGAAGAAAGAGTCAAAGCTTTATTTAATAAGATCAAGAATAATACCGAACATGTGTTAAACCAATTGCTTCCAGCAAAAAGGCATATACCACTTAAGGAACGAGAACATGACTTTATTCTTCCAAAAATTAAAACAGCAAGATTTAAGCGATCTTTTTTAAACAGATGTCTTTTTAATAGTTTTTAGTTAATGTTTAATAGAAATTTATTAATTTCTCAGTTTTTTTTCGCTAATAGAATCTTATATAGTTTAATTTTTATTATATAGCAGTTAACGTCCATTTTCAATGTTATTGTACAGCATGGTATATATATTTTAACCTTGTACACTACTGACTTTGTAAAATCACACGTTTGTTGTGATTATTTTTAATAAAGACTTAATAATAATAATGGTGACCAGTATCCTGTTGGTGCGAGAGACTACCGTTGACGCACTTCAACTATGGGGGGACCTAATCATAGCAATAATCCAGAACTAATAACATGATAAAGAAGTCCTCGGACACCGCCATAATTTGGTGGATGAAATGAAAATTTCACCACTCCTCAAAGGGGCTATTCAGTGACAATTACAAAGATATTAAAATACATTTAACCATTTATTACATTATACTAAGAATTATTCGAAATTTCTAAGAATTCTTAAAAAAGTCGATTTCCTAAATCATACAATCAATTGACTTGCATAATTTTAGAGAATCTTCCATATTGTTCCCATAAAGATACAATTCGATAGAATGAAAGCTGCAAAGTTTTGAACGACTTGGAGCTTAAGTAAATTGTTATTGAAGTATTTGACCACACAGAAGGACAATAAAAAAGGTTACTGAAAACTAAAGAATTAACAACAGCTCTTAATAAATTCTTACAAATAGCGTCATTTGCTTGATTTATTTGGGCTAACACCGACATGCAAGATGACACAGTTCTTAAAATATGATTGTTAAAAGATAAGAGACTGTTAAGAGATGCCAAACCGTGTGAACGACTAGACAAGTTAACCTCGGTGGACATATTGGGCCAATGCAGAAACGGAGTTTATTTTGAGTTTAAAAATTGGAGTTTATTTAAAGTGGTTAAATAATGTTTAAAATAACTCCATCCATCGCGAAAATACGAATACGTCAGCGAAAAAAAACAAGCCATGCGAATGAACAAAAGCTTGCGTAGTCCATGGTATGATGGATTAGATATTGGACTACGACGAACTGTCATTTAGCCAATCTCTTGGTAGTGCCTAAACAGATTTTAACTTAGTCAATATTTCTGCAGTTGGGCCAATACGTTATTGAAAGATAATGCCGTAAATGGCTCTTCAATGCCCTAATTCAGGGGAAAGATGAAAAATTGATGTTTTTCAAACCGAGGAAATTCGTCGACAAAAAAAAAATGAAGCGTGTTTTTTTATCACGTTTACAGACGCGTAACGATTATGATTTTTCTTCGTGTTTCCCTCATGAAGTACTAATGAGTTTTTGAAAACATTTAAAAACTCGTTAACAATTCATGAAGGAAACACCAAGGAAAACCATAACCGTGACGTACCTTTAAATGTGACAAAAACACGCTCGTTTTTCTTCAAGATCTGGTTTTTTTGGGCTTAGAAAAAATTAATTTTTCAAACTTTGTTGGTTAATTAACGTATCAAGAAAATCATTTTTGAACTCATTTAAAAAAACTGTAGTACGTGTTTTATCGGATCTTAAACACTCGACTTCGCGTAAAACACTTCTACTCGTTTTCAAATTCTACAACCTTATTTTGGTAATGGTTTCCGGACGACATCTCTTTAAAGCTTGATAAAGGAACTTTGTCCCTGGCAGATAAATATAGAATTTCTAATACACGTACATATAAATATACATATACATATACATATGTACATATATACATATTACACATACACACACATATGTATCTATACGTATGCATGCACAATGATTTAATTTTGCTCACGCAAGCATATTCTTTAATAGCCTAAACAATAAACTCTTCGTTGAAAATTTATTAAACGTTCAACATAACAAAGAAAAGTAATTCACATTGATTCGTAAATGACATTTGTCTAAAAATTTGTCGATGCTCAATTATATTAAGAATATGTAAATTGAATCTATTTTGTAAATAAATACATATTTAGTCATTGTAAAATATGTGAGATTTAAGAAATATTGAAAAAGATGACCAATAACAGGAAGCAAACATGTATACGAAAGAGTTTCATCCCCTGTTCATGAAAAGTTCCATTAACGTAATAAAATACCAGTTTGGTGCGCGAATTCTTACGTGGACTGGGGAAAACTGCAAATTAAAAGAAAAGAAAAAGTTAATATAATCTGGGATAAATTGCAGGGATTCCTAATGTGATCGATACCAATGTTTACTCTTGCTGGAAGTGAATTCCTTGCGTTTGTTATTGTTCCCAAACATAAACAATTTAACAATGCTGCGGCTGCATGACATGTTTGAACTCGACATTCCGTCCACTAGGTTTTAGAGCTATTTTGTAAGACAAAGTGTCCGTGTTTTTGTGAAAAAGACATATTTCCGTACGTGAATTGACTGGGAAAGTCATAGAAAGCTTAAGAACCACGTATAAACAATCATTGGATGAGGTTTTTATGATATCCATAATAATCAAGGTCGAGGTAAAATCGTGAAAGAAACAGTGAGTTCAATGTATAGGGTATATAGGGTATTCTACTTCACGAACGTGGGAATATGCAACAAACTGGTGAGGTAAAAAATGCTTTGAACACATTATTTTTTAATCCACCGAAACGGTGTTCCGAAATTTGACGAAGTATTTCAGCACCAACAAGCCTTTTTCTGTCAATTCTTACTGCACAACGACAAAACATACACTAGCTGACTGGCGATGTGAGTTGACGATAATCGAGGTAAAGCAAGAAATTCCAGCTCTCAAACTCCACCAAGAATCGAGCCCAAGATCCGGACTTTTAGGCCACTTTCGAAAAGGGTAATAGCCTGGGGTGAGAAATTGCTTTTGCGGAAAAATGAATCTTCCATTAGCTAAAATCGGTGCCAAATTGTGATCTCCGATTACTTTACAACCTTATGTTGACAGCTTTGTGTTTGTTAACCATGAGATGTTTCTTGAGGTTTTAATCTCAACGTTCACTTTTCCTGTCCCCTTAAAAAACAGCAACTCGCCCCAGGTTATTACTCTTTTCCAAAAAGGTGTAATGCGGCCCAGTGTTCTAACCAAGTCAGCCACTTAAGCCTTTGCAGATTTAGACACTTAAAAAAAAGGGCACGAAAATTTGGATTGTTAACATATTGGCTAAAATCGTAAGAGGGTACAGGTATTTCTTTCACCATATACTGGTAAACGAATTCCCAATGCAGACTGGTGAAGAAGGGTACAAGGGTGGACGCTTCTCTCGCTTGAAAAGTTTTTAACGGAGCTTACAAAACTTAGACAACTATTGTCACCATTGACATGATATGCCTGAGGATCTCCGAACATTCGTCAAGCTCGTAATCTCCGAAAAACGGTTGCTAACCATTCACTCAGCTACCACGACTTAGATAACACAATTTTGTAACAAAAATACTAGTCCAGCAAAAAAATTTAAATAAGCCCATGATGCATACACACTGAAGAAATTCCTTATTCATTGTGATGATGTTGCCGGTTTAGGAACGATTTATTAAATATTTCTAATTAATTAATTAATTCTATTTCCTCACTGTGTGCATAATGGGCTTATTTAAAATTGTTTGCTGGGCTATTATTTTTGTTACGAAGTTACGTTTTCCACCTGGTCACTCGGTTGCAACGATATTAAAATAACATCTAGCAATGATTTTTGGATGATCATTTCATAATCGGTACCTTTCAAATGGAGATAGTTCTTTATCACTTACTCTGGTGTTACTCTTTTCTTCAAAATATAGTGCTGAAATTCGTATATAACTTGTCGGGTAAGTAACTGAAGAAAAAGGGGAATAAAAAAAAGACAAGTCAAAAGAGTAGGATTGTCATCAGTACCAAATTTTTGCTACACAATTGAGAAAGTCCAAAAATGATGGAAAAATTCCGTATGAGGGTTTTTGAATCAGTGACTAAAATGTAATGGAAATATAAAATATAAATAGTAATGCCCAGAAAATTGCCCGAAATATTTTGCCAGATCGATTATGTATCAAAACCAAAGATCATACGAATTAAAAGCGTCTCTAATAATGTTTCGTCGTTACACGCTACAATAATCAGAATGAAAGTTTTTAACATTACGTGTACAGTGAGATGTATAAGTAAGTGGTGTTGCGTAAAGCAACGAAACGTTTGTTATTAAAGATGTTTTTGATTCTCCTCTTTGCTTTTGATTTGTAATCGATATGGCGATATTTCACAAAATTTGCTGGACGTTGCTATTTATAAATAAAGTCAAGATTTCCGCCTGGGCAATAAATTGTGGATATCCTAAAAAAAGACATAAAAGTAAGTTGGAGCGTACTTTGGTTTCTCATTTTTCAATCTTAATTTACTGTTCCACAAATATTCTGAGGTAAAAGTCTTATTTAGGATTAGTGCGGTTGTGCGGAGTTATGATGGTAGTTTTGGTTAAAATTGTCTCAATTTCCTAAACTTTTCGGTAACTCATTCCTTTGCAAAGTTTTTCTGAGCTGAGTTACTAAGTTTCTACGACATTACTCTTTGCGTAAATTACGAGCATTGTTACAATCACCCCGACCAATGTTTACCAAGATTTATTCAAGTCTCAGGCAAAGCATTTACAGCTTGAAAAAATATCACAAATGACCCTAAGGTTCAGTGCTGATTTTGTCTGAAAATGAGTGTTCGAGTGGAAGGGCAGGCAAAATCCTCATGTTCTCCAGCGGTGGAGAAGGTAAGTACCGTCCTAGGCACCTTCTCTTGGCAAGAAAAATTTCTGGCGCTAGTCAGAGTAAAACAATATGTGTATAATCTGGCCGAGAAAGCATTGAATATCACAAGTTTAGAATAGTGACGAGTTCTATGGATCTCTGCCGAAGACTGTTGATAACTAGGGAAAAGAAGAATGACATTGGAGGGTCACTACTCCAGAAAAGAGGGTCAAAGCGCTGCTCAACTTGGGCCATTTGAATCCAGTCACTGAAAGACTAGCAGAGAAAGCTCAGTTCAAACGTATGTCACAAGTCCAAGACAAGTGAATATTGGTTTCGAGATCATAGCCGTAGGAGAGAATCGGCCGAAGAGAATGCTCAACCTCAGTTCCAACAAAATATTCGGAATAACGGAAGATGAGATGAGGGGAAGCGGGTTTACAATATGGAAGGTTAGGTAATTGATAAAGTAATGTCAATGCTCAAACTATTGAGAATTTTTCATACAAATCCTCTATGCCACTGGGGTTATAAAATCGTTGGTAACTCTCTTTTATTGGTGTTCAATATGAAGAAAAAATTTCACGATTAATCTTCACTGCGAAAGTCAATTCGGAAAAATTGACTCGCGCAATGGAGTCAATAAAATTTACTTAAAAATCACAAAATTTCACAGGTGAAACTGAAACCCCCCTTTTGAGATATTAACTGCCAAGCCCAAATCGCAGGTACTTTTTGCTCTAACTGGATAGAGTTAACTTACCAAAGCAGCTAAAACATTGGCTGATATAAGCATATAATAAACGTCATTCCAACTCTAAATATAAGAGATATAAGTACGATTAGACAACAAACATTTGGAATAATACATTTAAACTAAAAATATCTTAAACGAAGACGTTCTTGCAAAAAAATAAAAACAGAAAGTTTTTACACGTACTTATGACCGTTGCATATTTGCATTAAATAGGGACATGCTCAGATCAATCATCCTTGATGAAGACACTAGACAGGCGTGTCGATACTTTGGGACATGAACGTTAGTTTTGGAAACTACGTTCAAGCCTGAGTAGCGTAAAACTATTTCTAATCGTTTCATCGTTATACTGTTAAAAATGTTTGCCTTCTCACGCTCTTTCTTTGTGTTAACTTTTATAGTATTATTGAAGAAAATAGCTTCATACTTACAACAAGCTTTTACTAATTTACTGCTTCTCAAAAAGGTGTAACGAACAACAAAAGTTTCTTTTGGTCTCTCACGTATTAAGGTCACGTGTCAATAATGTTCCTAACTTATCCATATACATGTATATATATACGCTCACATATACCATATGTTAACACTTTATGAAAAATTGTATTCTTTGTAGTCGTTGCAATTGTAAAGCAAGGCGTGTATCTTAGTCGAAGCACGAATACGAATGACCGGCTGATAACGCGAAATAAAGCCACGACAAAATAATAATTTCAAACATAGTTTATCGAAGTAGAGAATGAAGCCTGAGACATACAGCACACAGCGTACAATTAAATGCATCGAAATCTTATGTTTGCTTTGTTATTCTCTAAACCTTGGGTTGCCCGCTGCCCACTTTGAATCTGTCTCGTTAGTGTTACTTAGTATTTGCAGTACTATCGCCTGCAACGTTGCATGGCGTGTCGCTACTTTTTCGGTTTGTGGCAGCACGTGACCTGATGGGAATTAGGTAACAACAATTCACACTGAATGTACAAATAACTGCATGGTAAACGGCGAGGCCAACAGGGGAGGTAAACACTAGTTTTCAGAGTTGTTGCAGAGCGTTGTAATACACTTGTTGCATCAAGTGTTATCACGTCTTAATACACATTTTGTTGAAAAATTAACTCAAAAATAAGCTATAGTAACACACCAAAACGACACTCATTAGGATATCAACTTGCCATCCTTTACCGGAAGTTCTTTTTTAAACAGTTCTTAATTCCAAAATCAGCAAATTATATCGCGCTATTTGTTTGAAGTTTACACTTAATATATTATCTTGTTTGTTTAATACATCTACACTGTTTATGTATGATGTAGTACATAAAAGATGTAATACACGACAATGACACATTCGTACTTCAGTTTACAAAACCTAAACAGTAATCCAGGTAATGGTCCATACATTTGAAATTTATCAGTGACAGGAACGTTGGACAATGAAACTTTCAAGTTTCCTCCGCATTTGCTTATTAATTTGTTCAGAATGGTTATTTTCTAAAATATATACTGACCCATCATTTATCTCAAACAGAAGCTTGGAACCTAAAATATTGCCACGGTAACTTAGTTAAGAGGTTAGAGCTATCGATCACTGCAATATAGGGGACCACAAATTATCTAACGTTCGTAGCAATTCTTCACGAAATATCGAGATATTCACATTTATCCAATAAAGCCAGCGAAACTATTGACGTCATCAAGTAAAAATTCAAGATTTCAACCGCTATATACATAATATATTCGTTGCATAGGCTCTCCATAGCACAACCCGATCGGTAAAGCAGTTACCGATCGGAAGAAACAGGGCATTTCAATTCTCTCCATTAGTATTTCCAAATAAGTTGCATTGCTCATGACATTATACAAAGGAAGGATACTAGTATTGCACCAATGGATCTCGAGCACAATTCAGCCATTACTGTACTTACATCTTGAGAAATAAAGGATGTTAGCAATGGTCCAACCGCGGCACCTAAATCATACACGAAATGTCAACTGAAGAATATCTACTTCTTTTAATGGCGTGGCGGGAACGATTATAGTAAGTTAAATTCTGTAGAGCGTTAGTGGATAGTTGGTTAATTGCTTTGAAGATGATGCGAGTTAACAGGTCCAAAGCTCAACAGGATTTTCAAGTAATCTTTCATGGAATTTTACAAAATGAGTTATTTTAATGAAGAATATCTGCTTTAGCATATTTTCGTCCTTCACGTTCCTGTACTGTACCAACATCAGCCTAATAAACAGGCAGTTAATTTTACCTAACGATCCAGTACCATCAATGATAGCAGTAACAGTCGCCATAGCCTTTGTGTCTCCACGTAGAGCTTTCTGAGTACCCTGAGAAGAGATTAAAAAAACTATTAGATATGCACTGGAATGTACAATTATCGTAAACCGGCGGATGAGCGACAGGTAGTTAAGACAACATTTTTGCTATAAAGATTTTAAGAAATTTTCTCTTCAAAAATTTTGAAAATAAATGTTACGATTACTCTGCTAGGTCAATTTACCAAGTTTGAAAGGAATTCACCGGACAACACCTGCAATAATCTGGCAATTGTATTGACACGGAAGGTGTAGTCATTATCGAAGAACAACCAGGCAGTATCACTAAACACGATCACTATGCGTGATCAGCCGTATATACATACCAATCCCTAATCATTATAACCGTGGGGAGCTATACTTAAGCTGAGTTCGAGAGCCTAACGTTAGTGGGTTCAACTTACGCCAGATATAAAAAATTAACTCTCAATTATGAAAATAACCACCTACCAGGTTTGCTGACACTGCTGTTGTTATTAGGCTATAGGGACCATTGACAAATATACCACTGACGATCATCAACGCTAAATTAGAACAAGACATGGTTATTAAAAATGTCCACAAGTCACCATAACATGGCACTATTTTCTAACAAAATTGGCATTATATCAAGCACCAATCTTAATTCAGGCGTGTAACTTGAAAAACAACAAACCGGAGACTGATATGAGTTGTACACTACTGTGATGGAATAACCACGCGTACACTAATTCCGACATAATAAGGATAATAAGTCCCTTCGAACTACAGTTTCTCCTTTAGTTTACTGGCTTATATTAGATTCTTCGTCTAATTATTAAAGCCCATTTAGATTACAGCTTTTGGGCACGGCGCGGCAATTTAGGCGTACTGAGACCTACATCTACGGTAGTACTCGGCACGGCTACCCATATTTTAGCTGGTCTGCACCATTTACACTGCGATAATTACCCGTGCCGTGCCGAAAAAAGAGTGCTTTCCGTGCCAACATTTTAGCCGTGGCATGCCCAAACGTGTTGGAGTGTAAATGGGTTCTAGTTAACTACCGATAAAATGTAGAAAAATTCAAAAATGAACATCTTTACCACGTTCAACAGTGTCAGATCACACTGAACCAATGAGTCACACCCAGTAGATTATAGTCAACATTCAAGAAATCAGAATCCCCTTCAACATTTCAATATTACCTTCGGGCCAATTCGCCGATAACAACAAAAAGATGTCCGCGTTGACCTATAGGGACCGCAGGTCATTTTGCACGTCTTTATCATGTTTAAAAGCGTGAAATCACACTGAAAAGACGAGTCACACTCAGCGGATCATGGTCGACATTCAAGAATCAGAATCCCATTCAACATTTCAATATTGCCTTTTGGGAAATCTGCCGATAACAACAAATGGATATCCTCGTAGAGCTCAAGGTACCTCAGATTATTTTGCTGTTTATTCAACTTAAAATCATCACAAATGTCATAAACTATAGTAACTTTTCTTTGCACGTATCTCCAGTGCTAATAAAACACTGAGAAACTACCCTCTCCAGACACAATGGATTCCATGCTGTGCAAGCTCAACACCAGATCAAGCATCGAACAGCGGAGGCCTCCCAGGCGGTAAGAAAACAATACAAATGACGATTTTTCAAAATCTAGGCATTAAAATTTGTTGAAATTTGGCATTCGATGAAAATATAAAGTGTACAATGAAACCAAAATTAAGTTTATCTTATTCAAAAGAACTCTTAAAATGATAAGGGGATACATTCTAGAGTTTTTTCGTATCTCAGTTAATTCTGGAGATATTTTAATTTGTTTCATATGTAAATGAGACAATGTGTGTGACGTCATATGATTGGTACAGCATTTTAGCCAATTCGAAAGTAAGTTGTATCTCCAAGATCATTTGACGAAATCACTTGAATTCTTACACAGTAGAGCTACTTATGCGAGAGAAAATAAATCGCCGCTACTATAGGCCCGGGCTAAATAAGCCGCAAACAGTGCGTTTATACGCTTACATATGCTTTCGCGGTTTATTTTAGCCTATGCTTATATTAGCCGGGGCTTATTTTCTCTAGCATAAACGGCCCTATTGGTTCGGTTCACAATACTGAACAGCTCCATGTCAAGATACTATCGTCATAGTAACATATTAGTTCCCAGACCGTGGAAACCCATAAAGTGTATTTCTTTTGTTTTTAGGCTGTTCATGACCATTTTTTGTTAGTAATGGGTCAGACATATTGTTTTCATCATTTTATACACCATGTAAAGGAAAAGACAGAAAATCTTGTTCTATCGTGGTAGAAGTTAAAAAAATCTGTTTGAAGGACAGAGAGCCTTGGGAACTAATACACAACTATGAGATCAATATTTTGACATGGAATTGTTCAGTATTATCAACTGAACGAACGTATAAGATTTCAAGCGATTTGATTAAACAATTTTACAGGTAATACTTTCAAATTGGCAAAAATGCCGTAGCAATCAAAGAACGTCACATATTGTCTCATTCACATATCAAACAAATTCAAATATTTCAAGAACTAAGTGGGATAGGGGAAAACTGTACAACGTGCTCCTTTATAATTTTAAGAGTTCTTTCGAGTAAGATAAATTTAATCTTCCTTTCATATACACTTTAAAATTATAATCAAGCACAGGAACGTCGAAGTACTTCTGTTGATCTCTGAACCACCCTTTCTTGAAAAGTTAAAAAGTTGTTATGACTAGATGAGTTGTTTTCTGGAAGCTTTGTTCAACTCAGGCAGTAAAGGTAATGACCAGATTTTCTGTCAACTTAAGAGAACTGAATTTTCGTGGTTGTTTTCAATTGCTGTTGTTGTTTGGTTAGTCTTCCAGCTTAAACTCCCATTATCGCTATCCTTCATGTCGGTTATATCTATTCTAAAGTTATGCTCAAGGGTGCGAAAAAGTAGATAGTTTGGGCAATTGAGCACAAAAGCAGTTAATCCGTTATGCATTTCAAAAAACTGTTTCTATATCGCAAATACTCTCTTTTATAAGTCCAATCAAAGCCCCTCGCAAAGTTAAGCAGGATTTAACGGGATTGTAAGCAGCAGCTTATAAGCAGGATTCAACAGTATCGTACTAAACGTTCAAGACAGCAATCACAAAATCACAACATAAAAATACTATATATTCTTTTTTAGAGTCTGTAAAGAATTTATTCGATAAATCCGGCCATTTTTACACGGATACTGGATCAGGGAATGAAGATGGTATATATAAGCTTTTTTGTTTTCAAAAAGCAACTTTACTGGACGAAATAATTCATTGAATACTTACTGATATTTGTTGAAAGGTTTTTGTTCGAGAAAAATCTGTAAATATACAGCTAATAAGAAAAATAAATCAAACAAAATACTTTTCAGATATCAAGGTATTTCAGAAAAACCATACCAAGAATAGTACCTCGGAAATCCATTAAGAAAAGATTCCCAAACATTAAAATTTGAAAATTGTTACAAAGGAAACAACCCGGAAATGTCATTATCTTACCAAGAAGTATCTCCACACAGAAGAAACTAAAGTGGTTCAAATCTACGGTTTCTAACACCTCTACCAATAAATTTCTGATCATGCTGCACTTGATTTCCTCTGTTTCGATAAATCTTAAGAACTTTTAAAACGAAATGTGATTTTGACACAGTACCAAATTCCCTTTGATGGTTGACCATGAACCCTTTACTTCCCCAATCGTCAGGTCTCCCCGTAACGAGTTAAATCGTCTGGCGTTAGACAGAGTTCCAGATGGAAGGGTTAAACTATAGAGACTTAAAAGTCTATCTTAACCCTTTACATTCCAAATTATTAGGAAGTCTTCCTTCGGGTTCCCTTCAAATTATTAGTAAGTCTTCGGCGTTAAACGGTGTGAAATAACTAATGTTGCCAAATGGTAACGATGGGAATCAATGGGTTATAATACATAGACGTTAAGACTTTACTTCTAAATTATAATTTGGTCTCCTCTTGACGAGAATATCGACTGGTGTTACACAAAGTAAAACAGTTAACGTTGTCAAATGGCAACAACTGGAAAAGGTTTAGTGCATGTTCAGGCGGCAAACGCCCTTATTGCATCCATTAGTACCGTTCGGTTCGTAATAATCAGTGATTCTTGACCCGTTCGCTTACTGGTTCCAAAAAACAAATGAGTCTTGACTGATCTGTGGCTACATTTCCGAATCCGTGATATATAAAACCAAATTTAAAGTGACCCATTCTTCTTGTAACGCCTAACTGCTAAAATAAGTGGCAAAAAATTTGAACTCTTTTCCACTGCCTCTATCTCTTTCGCTCCCACTGTAGTTTGTTCCAAAGTATTTTTGTAGCGTTTGCTGATGTTTGAGCGGGCTGTTATCTTGAGTGCGTTGGCTACCGTCTGCGGCGAGGTACAAATACACTACAGCAGATGGTGGAAGGTGTTCTTTTATAGACGGCAACACAACAGCAACCTCCGGAAACGATAGTGCACAGCTATTTATACCACAATACTCGTCAACCACATGATGACGATTACAATAAATGACGAACACGAACTACGTAAAAATTCTCGAAGCACGACACGCTACATTTTTTATAATCTTAGATTTATATTTGCATCATCATGCACTGAAGTTCTCAACATTCCTACAGCAACATAACACTCCTCAGTACTCGTCTTACGTTAGAGAGACCTAGCAATGGCAGGTGTTACCTTCTAAAGGCAGTAGGAAGTACTGACAGTACCTGTCCCCTGGCGAAAATGCGGAGTGGAAACGTAAGTGCCAAAAGATGATGGTCATTTTAATCAAACACTGAATAAAGGTATAGACATGTGTGTTCATTACACAGAATAAACAAAAATTCATACAGTAATTCCTCAATATTCCTCTCGTTATTTAGGAAAATAGAAGCTTTCTGCTTAAGTATAAAGATAAAGAGTTCCCTCCGGTTATTTCCAAAGAAAAATATACAAATTAACCATTCGCGATACTTACCGACGGTCCAGCAAATATCAACATTACAACACACGTGATTCCGCTGCAGTGAGTATGATCAGATACAACACCAGCGGCAATTCCACCTGAAAGAAACAATAAGCCGATAGTACATCAACCTATCCAGCTACTGTTAAAGGTAAAGGTCTCTTTATTAATACTGGATAACTCTGTCATCTACGTAAGCTACTCTCCATAGTGCTCCAGTAAGCCGTCAAGGTCCACTAAGGCCCTCATGGGTCCAGTGTTACACGACAGAAGAAAACCTGAGCACCAAGAGAAAACCTGGGATGCATGGTTGAGTCAAACTGGAGAACACCCTTCTTAATGTGACCAAAGTAACTTTTTTACTCTGAAAACTGCACGGACCCAGCAATCCAACCCCACATCGAGAGGTGAGAGACACGTGTACTACCACTGTACCACAAGTACCCGCACATCAGCACCCTCTGTTAACGGAGGACTGGTAGACTGGTTCTCCATGTGTGAGGCGAGTGAAGAACCTCTCAGAGATTTGAATATCTAGGACCAAAATTTGGATACAAATGCCGTTGGTTGATGTTGAGCCGACAATTTAATATATAGGTCCTGCATCTAAACCAGCTTGAGGGCATGCTGCCAAGTTTTTCAAACCAGCAAATTAGAATCCTTCAAAGTACAATAAGAAAATCGCATGCCAAAAACGGTAGTAAAATCTTTGGATTACCTATCGGCGTAAATCAGCTTGATTTCCTGTTACGCAAGGATAAGTTGAATATTAATATTCCAACAGTTCCCTATCGTTGCTTGAGTCGTGCTATAAGACAAGGAGTTCTAAGACAACCAAATTTGAGATTTCGCTTTGTCGAATCGAGCTTTTAGGGCCAATTTTTGAAGGATCTAAAATTACTAAGCTACATTTAACCCACAGTACTATTTCTGTTGGGCAGCAGTCGTGATCAAGGAGTAGCAGAATGAACATATTGGCAGAAACAAGGAAGAATATTTGACTAGTGGCATAAATTTGTTTGTCCGTTTACAGTGCACTGCAATTTCTATTACGTTGATTAGTCAATTATTATGGCTAGTGCAAAACATCAAACCACATATCCCAGCAACTTCAAGGTGCATTCCACGTAAGCAGGCACTACATTCAGACTGTTGGCTTATGCGAAGATACCAATATACCAATATACCAAATATAATATACCAATAATGCCACCAACATCAAAGAAAGTCGATAGATCACCAGCCTTGTGGGAGTCATACTGAATTCCACCAATTGCTTTAAAATAAAGAAAGACCAAAATATTAAAAGCAACATTGGTTCGACGGCGTGATAGAATAATTGTAATGAGTTTTTAATATGATATTCCGGTGTAATGGCTATGATTGTGTACAAAAAATAGTAAAACGTTAAGAAGTATATGAAACCTGAAGATGATCATGTTGGTCAAAAACGTTTGTTTTTAACGTTCATGTCCTCTTAACTTCTTACTATGTACAAATACACACCATCTTAGGGAAAATTTCATTATAATTACAATGACTATTTTATTAAAAATATTGGTAATAGTAAATCAAAATTATTAATGTGATTATACATTCATTTAACCCTTTAACGCTTAACTTTTTTTTCTTTTGTTCTCTCTTTGTTTTCGCTTTGTTCTCTTTTTTGTTCTTTTGTTTCAGGTGTCCGATATATCGGACACTGAGCGTTGAACGGTTAAATCCAAATCTAATCATGTGACGACAAAAATCACAAGTGGTAACTGTGAAATAACTAAAACAAAGTCACTGGCTAATGCTTTTTCTAAGTACTTTGGTAGTATTGGGAGCCATCTTGCGAGATCTATTCCAAATGTTAAAAAAATGACCGTTGGATTAGCTAGACCAAACATAGTCTGACAGTTTCTATATTTTCCCGTAACATTTATACAAAATTAAAACGAAATCTCTAGTTTAAAGTATGGCAAGGCCTGTGTACCCTCCAGTATGCCAATAAGAGCAATAAAGATTTTAAAGCATGTCATATGTAAACCACTGGAAATATTAGTTAATGCTTTTTGCACAAAGAATAGCACCAAGTGGCTTCAAAATAGCCTGAGTTATTGCAATATTAAAAAAGAGTCTGCATGGTAACTTAAATAATTATCAACGTATTTCACTTTTATCAATTTTCAGTAAGATATTACAAAGACTTAAGTATAATAGACTTCTTAATTTTCTACTAGGATAAAATATTATTTACGATAAGCAACTTGGTTTTCTGACACAATACTCCATCAGTCGTTCAGTTTTGAGTAACACTGGAAATTTAACTAACAATTCAGGAAAGAAGGTGTTCTTGTGGAATATTTCTTGATTTTAGTAAAGAATTCGATACAATCGATTGTAATATTTTAATCAAGAAGCTGAAAAATTATGGTATTCGACAAATGGTTCAAGAATGGTTTGTATCCTATCTTAGCATAAAACCACATTTTGTTTTACCGAATAAATCTAAATATCTTCATATTTATGTTCAATAAATTGTGGAATAACTCAAGGATCAGTCTTACGTCCATGGCTTTTCCTGTTGTATATAAATGATTTGAACAAATGCTCAAAATTCTTAGATTTCCAGCTTTTTGCGGATGATTCTAGCTTATTTTATAAACATAAAAATCTCGCGGCAGTTCAGTCAGATGTGAATATGGAACCTAATAATACTCATCTTTGGCTTTGTGCTAACAAGTTATCTCAAAACATAGAGGAGTTTGTTCTGTTTCATACTCAACAAAAAACAAACAACATATGACATTAAGTTAAAAATCAATGGTAAAAAACAGAAAAGATATTGCATTGGATAGCTTGGTATCCTTTTTGACTCCCATTTGAATTGGAATAGTTATACCGAATATACTGTAAAAAAAATTCAAAAAATTGTAGAATAAGAATTCTTTCTTAAAATTCGTTAATTCTCAGACCTTAACACTTTGATTAGTCTGTATTATGTTTTAATTTATCCTTTTCTTATCTATGGCATAATTGCTTGGGGTATAACTTATCCTACAATTTTGCCTTCCCTATATATTCTCCAGACAAAAGCTACACGAATAATGACTTCTCCTAAATTTGATGCTCGTTTGTCCCACCTTCAAATTCCTTAACTCATTCCTGTCCGTATAGGTCCTCAGTGACCTATGGAGACTTTAGTTTTTAACTCTGGCTAACGCCAGACGATTTTACTCGTCAAGGGGAAAGTCCTCGGGCAGGAAAGAGTTCAAGTAATTAAGCTCCCAGATCTTTTTACTCTGTATCCAACCTTTTTATGCGTATATATCATCATCGCAAATTACCGGCTGTATTCAATAACATTTTACTTTAGTTGATAAAATACATACTTGCAACACTAGATTCACATCTAAAAATCATCTAAAAAACTGGAACTAATTTTGGAATTTCTAATATTAGATATCAAGGAGCCTCTCTTGATCAAACTGATAAAAATTTGTCTGCTTCTCAATTTAAAAAAAGGTTAAATGGCGTTTCATTGAATCATCCTACGTCATTGTTTAAAAATATTTTAATCATTTCAAATGAAAGTATTTTTTGTTCCGTTATATTTCCATCAGAACAAAGTTTGTTTTATCTCTCAATTGTATAGTCGAGTATTTGTGTGTATACTGCCGACAGGTTAATTTTTTAAATGTTCTATAAAAAAATAAAGTAATTGTCTGGTCCATTTAGCCCCTTTGATTATTTCCGGCAAATAGTACCAACGTTAAATCACAAATTGAAAATGAATATAACTATTGTTTAAATTTGGGTGCACATAAATGCTTCTTATCTTGTCTTGTCTTGTAATTTACCTTATTGGATCCCAATTTTATGTAAAGATAAAAAACTGAAAAAATTGAAAAAATTTTTTTGTTATTCTATTTTATATTATTCTATTTTATTATTCATTTTTATTAATCTGACAGGTTTACCTAAAATACAGGAAACTTGAACGCTAAATTTAAACATATTATTTTCCGAAGTTTTAGCAAACGATTACACACCCTTCTCTGGCATATATGAAAGGGCTAAAAATGTATTCTGAGAACACTTACGGGTATGACTTATATAAAAAGGAAGCCAGTAGAGAAATGTATAACTGACCAGTTTTGCAAAAAACAGACTGAGCGAATACTCCATTACTCCCTGATAAACAAGAAAAAAACATCGAAGATGAGTTAGATTATTCAACATTAACACCGTCACCATGGTCTGAATGACTGCAATATTTTATGTTATAGATACCAATAGTAGTAAACTTTATTGATGTAAAAGTTGACATTTTAACGTGACCTAGCCCTGAAGTATATTACAAAAACAGCTATTATGTAAAGAGAAGAACTAAGTAAATGACTTTTCAACTCATGGGTTTGGACTCCAGTTAGAGTCATGATCAGGTTAATATTTGTTCTCAGTAATGCGCATTCTGGTTTAATGTTTTGCAGCATATGTTTCCCTTATACTTAATGTTGAACACAAATGTGGGAGCTTGGTAAATGTTAGACGACTAGTGAACGTTCGTCAAGCTCGTTATCTCAGAAAAACGATTTCTGAGCCCTAGACGGGAATCGAACCCGCAAAGTTCATATGTACTGCCATATGTACTGCTTAAGCAGAAGTCACGATACGATAATAATGATGGAAATACTAAAGGCTGAGCACAAATCTGGTTCATGTAGGAGCTTGGTAAATATCACACGACTAGTGAACGTTCGTCAAGCTCGTTACCTTAGAAAAGCGATTTCTGAGCCCTAGACGGGAATCGAACCCGCAACCTTCTGATGACCGGTGAGACGATCTAACTATTTAACTACCACGACTCAGATGGTGAGCTAGGATGCAGGTTGCGGGTTCGATTTTGTCTATGGCTCAGAAATGAGAAAAATTAAATAATAGATGCAATCAGACGTGTCATCTACATGTAATCTGTCCCAGTTTACCACATATTTATGATAAGTACTCTAACTATTATTCTATACCCTTTGAAGATCTTGCATAAATTGACCTAACGTTAGTTAAAAAAAGTTCTAACTCTATTTTTTCTCACTATTATAATGGTACTTTTCCCTTTTTTAGTCATCTAATCGCTCCTTGATAGTTAACATCTTATTGCAGCCCATATTGTTAACCTAACTCTAAGAGCATCCCAGCCCTATCGTAGATTTGGTTAGTGGTGAGTTCAAGTTTGAACATTTTTGCATCAATATTGATTTGGTAATGCCCGTGATAATATTGGTACCACAGTTTAAAACTAGCTTCAAAATCTTATAATCTTTTCTCTGGTAGTCCACAATGTTGGCTTAAAATGTAGGGGAAGAAAGAATTAACTGATAATAAATTATACTTACAGGTAGGCGAAAAGCTCCAAGAAAAGTAACTGCTTTAGCATCTGCACCATGTTGAGCTTTTTTCCTTACACGACGAGGTGCCTAGTTTAAAAGATTGAGAAAATCAAACAATCAATCAACTCTAATAATTGTAATAATTTGTTGAAGCCTTTTTCCCTTCAACCGTTAATTCGTCTGCTTCTATCATTGATCTCTACATAACTGAGCTGCACAGCTCCATCACGTTTGAGTAAGGGAGAGTGTCCCAAAAGATATGGCTACAGACCAAATACGTTATTGATTTCAAATTTTAAAGCTCTTATGCAGATAAACTTTGCGGTAGGGGGTTGCCATAAACGTAAAATATTATAGAAATGTAACATTAGGAGCAGATGTTTTTTTTAATAATCACTTCCGGGACTCCAAACACTTCGGGAGAATGGAACACCTAGAAGTGGACAAGAGTGGAGATACTTGGAAATTCTTAAGGAGATTCGAGAAATAGTACAGAAGTATTTAAACCTAGGACAAGCTTGTCGGAAACTAACTAAAAGTAACCTTGCTCCGCCATCTCAGTTTTAGAGGCTCATTGGTTAGAGAGTCTAGCTAGGATTCAGTCGGTTGCAGGTTCGAGTCTTGTCTGACGTTTTTCTGATGCCCCGTTTACACTGTACCAGATTGATCGCGTATTAGATTACTTTTCGTATCGCATTCGATACGCCCTGCTTCAAACGTCAGTTTTAGCGCTGTATTGCAACAAGATAGCAGCATTCAGCGATATTTTTCTGCCAAATTGAAGCAGGTTTGCTGGTATCGAACATCTAACTGAAGCGGAATAGAGCAGTGTAATTGCAAAAAAGAAATGTACTGTCTTCGTATCAGATTAGCTGAAGTCATTTCGACATTAAAAGCCATCTGACATAGTGTAACTGGGGTCTCAGTCTTTGGTTTGTCACAATTTAAGCAGTAAGACCTTCTAACATTTGAAGTTTGTTGAACCGTTATTTGTGACACACCTTATGAGCTTCAAACTTGAATGTTTATGCATGAAGGCTAAATTAATCCATCAGTGTTGTGGAAAAGTTTCGTACAGTTTATCCTGCTGCTTCAAAACTCGTAAATAATTTTTAATTGTAGAAACATTAATTTTCCCCAAACTAAATTTACTATCCCCTCTAGATTTGCTTATGTGTAGTAAAGTACATGTCTGATACTTGAGGATTTCCAGAACACTTACAGAGCTTACCAAGTGACTAACTGGATCCGTGTAGTGATTCAAGAGACTTGTTTGATCTGTATCCTGAGTAAAAAAAAAAACTTATACCATTAATTCCGAAATGTCTTGGATCTATATCCTTATTTAAACAAACAAACTCAGAATTTACGTACAGATTCCTCGTCGTTAACGCTAACTTCCGGACTAGTCGGTCGTAACTAAAGAAGGGACAACATTAATTGAAATTGTACGAAATAAACGACAACAATATCGGAACGCGTGGCATACAATTATAGAGCTTAGATGCACGAGAAAATGTAAAAAAAAACTACCAAGAGAGGTTCGGATATGTTGTCTTAACTAATTAGTCATAGCTAATTAGTATAAAAACTACCGAACTTCTAGGCATGAAATACAAAACAATCTTAACTCCTGAGGATGACTGCAAGTTATTCGAAACGTCGAAAATAAAAATATTTTCAACTTTCGAGTTACCATTGTTTTTTTTTTTTATTAAACTATACTCAGTAGTTACCGCAATTATATAGGCATGACCAAACGAGAAAACTACCTTCGGAGGTTGGGATATGGGTTCTTAATATGCACAAAATTTTAACAACATTCACCCAGATTTTCCCCTAAAATACGGACATCTTTTAGTAGAAATACATACTTCCAGTTTTCTCGAAGTATGTTGAAAAAAATCCGACTTCGCTTCGTCTTTTCTGTTGGCGTTTGGATATCGTTGTAGAGAAACTGGAGGAACCTAGGTGCCGAGATACTGATGGTTCAAACGTAGGCCCTTCTTCCACTCCGACGAAGGATCTTCGCACAAAACGTCAGTTTCTATACGCCTAAGTTCCGGCAGCTTCCCAACCCTTGAGGTTATTTACAAGCCGTTCAATACCGCCGACGCAACACTCTACTTTTATATCAAACAGAGGACGTTTGCTACTACACTTTTCAAATATAAATGTGAGGTCAGGCCTCAAGTAATCTCGTTCCGTTTAGACGTTTATACCGTTTCTTTACAGTGATTCACATTTTAAACCGTCGATGCTATATCCCTAGCTGAAAGAAGTCTCAACATATTTAATTACTGTAAAACTAGTAGTTGGCCAAAAACTATTCTCATCAGATTCGAATCAAAGAGGAAGTTTCTCAAGAAACTCAAATTAATGTGTCCTTCATAAACGAAATATACTTCTTGTCGTCAGCTTGGCACCTTTTAATAAAACAGTAAAATGATAAAGCAAGTGGGTTGAATGCATCGACCAAATGGTTGTGGCGTTCTGATCTCATGTTGATTACGTGGTCGCAACGAAGTTATCCGACATTTTTCCAGCCTTCTGTCCAGCTAAAACTTCTCTGAATATCTCTGGTAAACAACAGATAAATTCTTCTACCTTTACGCTGTGGGATTTATGAGTAATCAGGACCAATTCAAATTGTTTTGAAAAGAAATATATAACCCATCATAACAAGTGTCAAGTATTTATATTTAAAATTATTCAAAAATTGTCCTGATTACATATGATTCTCTTCGTCCGGCAAACTCCTCTATCGGTGGTGTGCACATTACGTTATGGCCGCCATGTTGAATGAACTTAACAAAGGTTTTTCTTTATCTGCAATTATAATTTCATCCAACATGGCGAAAATATCTTTGTCCTTTGAATCTCGAGGGATTGGTCGCACATCACCTGTAGTGAAGAAACAGTTTCGACCTCACCAACAAACAACGTGTACTGTTATGAATACTTTTTTTCGCCTTCATGCCAGTTGATCTCAAGAGAAAACTATTTCGAAGCATTTTCTGTAAGATCTAATCAAAATTGCAGATGCATGTCATCTTCAGATCCCTTTTTGATCTTGTTCATGGAAATAATTTCTATACGTGCCAACTTTGTGCCTACCAAATGACCAGGAGTTATTCCTCCAGTTATCCTCAGCACCTTCTTCGAAGAAATATTAAGGCTCAGCATAAACTTCGGAATAAAGACATAAGAGATTTATCATGTGTGATTATCTGACGTTTTGCTGATATTTTTATCAACATAATCCCAAGCCGAATTATTATAAAGAAAACCACCATATGCAAGCTACTCTGTATTCTGATTGGTTGAGCTACAAGCTAGCGAGGTATCAGCTCATATATCATTAGTAGTGAAACAATGAAATGGTGGACCGTTTTGCTGAAGTGAATGAGCAAGAAAACGGGAGGTTTCGCTTACGGTGGTTGTGTATATAATAAAACTATTACAATTGCTCTCGTCGTATATGATTTCATAGCAAACTCGGAGCAACGCGTCTCGTTAGTTATGAGCTCATATACGGGTCTAACTTATGGTATAATTTTTAAATATATACAAGGAATATTTGGCATTGACACTCACTAACATGAAATGATGTTTATGTTTGGTGAAGGAAATTTTTGAATGTTCGATTCCCAGCCAGAGGCCCTAGAGTTGCAATTTTTCGCAACTTGTCCCGGTTGGGTCTCAAAAATACTATTCTGACACTCGAAAATTTCCTTCACCAAACATAAACATCATTTCATGTTAACTATATATGCTGATAACGCGCCTCATGTCAATCAACGTTAGTCTTATGTTACGAACGGACAGAGGAGAAGAGAGGCTAGGTAGTAAGCAATATTAAAGATGACAGAATTAAATTAAATGTTCAAGAGGGTAGCATATTTTTTTCAGATTTGTAGTGACATTTTTGATTAGCAGAAAAGATATTTAACCAATGCTTCATTAACGAAAAAATTAAGTAACGTTTACCGGGAAAGAGGAATAAACGACTCAAAAGAGGCCAGCAGGCCGGTGAAAGTGGTTGTACGGTAAACATGTTCAGAAGCCACTACCAAAAGGGCAATGTCAATGTTCAGATAGGAACGCTTTTTGAATGTCCGCTTCATAGAAAAATTGAGTTCTATTGTCTTTTCAATTTTAGGACGTGCTAAACGCTCAAACATTGCTGCATAACAATGATGTTAGTTGCTACTCCGAGTGACGAACCATACCAGACAAGTAGAGAAAACTCTTCTCGGCCCGGCTAGAAGAGTTTTCTCTACTTGTCCGGTATGGTTCGTCACTCGGAGTAGCAACTAACATCATTATTCTCCACCCGAGTTCATTCTTCTACTCAAGCCATTGCTGTATAACGCTGGCAAAATTTTGCCGGTTCTAAGAATGATTAAAGTTTGTTTTCTTTAAACGTCTTTGCTTAAAATCATGACTTGCCAGAATTGTTAGAACGTGAAGCTGATTGTCTAACGTCACAAGAGAACAATGTCCCCCAAAGTGGCACACCCAACGATGTTCGAACGATTAGCACCGGCTGAAGAAAATCAAGAAAAAGATAAGATATGCTTGGTGGAGTGAACTAAAAGAAAGCAATCATCAACATAACAACGGTATAACAACCGTTTAAACTCATGTGGACAATCATCAAGTAAATCAGATTCATAATTTACTATATTTACTATTTACTGACCGAGCGTGAGGTCTGTACTAGTAAAGTATCGGACCGATGGTGAAATTCCTAGCGATAAAAAAAGTTCAAATATTTCACTTATACAGAACGAACAATTAAGGTCAATAAGAAGTTTCATATTACTGAAATGTTATTAGCAAAACTGGTAAAACTTATTTTTGATCAGAAGAATTAAGAAAAAAATTATGGTTAAATTTCCTTTTTCCGGCTGCTCGTCATACAATTTAGCAGTTCTTCTTCACATTTCGCTAAAAAAATTACTTTTTACTGAAAATAAGGTTGTCCGGACTCTAAATCACACGTTGCATTTAGAGCACTTGGGGCCAATAACAACCTATTAAAACTAATGACAAAAAATATGCAACGGGTTGTATTGTTTGGCGCCAGATCATACTGTATGATTGTTTTGTAGCGATCAGATCTATTTAAGAACCTCATTTTTTAATATTTATCGTCTGTAAATTTATTGACGAATTAAGTTCTCTTCTCTTGACTTATATCCTACTGATTATGAAGACAACCAGTAAATACAGAGCATGACTTACGTTTAGGTTAATGAATGTTTAGCGGGACTACCACTTCTTACTTCCGTGAAACTGAAAATTGTAATTACAGTAATACTGCGGACAAATATGAAAAGAATGCAAACAAGCCAAACTACCTTTTATACCGATCAAAACCGAGTGAGATCCAATAGTTCAAATCGTCTGATAACACGGTGACCAGTTTGTGGAATAGGTTGCTTGAAATATAATATATATATATATATATATATATATATATATATATATAAAAATAGGTATTTCAAGCAGCATACATATATCCATATATATATATATAAGTCGATCATACAGATATATATATATAAGTCGATCAAACAATCTTCCTTCTTCAAAAGTTATAAATTAATCAATCAAAAACCGTTTTTTTTTACAACACTTTATTTCGATGTTCCAGGAACCAGTCCCTTTATCAAGATATCAATTTTACAAGTTGACGAAATTCCTATTTATACCTAAAATACTAATTAATAATACATTAAACTATAAAAAGTCCCTTAAGTTCAAACCATTTGGGACAAACGACTTTAATTTGTACGCCCAAAACCCTCCCTCTTTTAGTTGGCTCCTCAACATTTGTCTTATCAATAATCTTTACAACCACATCAGCAATTCCCTTATGACCTTGTTCGTAAAAGTGGGCATACAAATGTTCACCCGGTATCCCTCTCTGACCTTTCCCATATCTTCTCATACTGCTTCTGTTGTTGTTAAGCCTTTTCCCAAAAGATGTAATAGTACTACCAACATAACTTATTTTACACCTGTTACAAGAAGTAAGGTAAATCATCCCTTATCCCATATCCTTATAAAGTGTTTTAAAAAATGTTTTTTGATTGTTATATTTATATAACTTGAATGGTCCTTGTTCTCCGGATTTTCTATATTTTCTCTTGAGTTTTCAACATATATATATATATATATATATATATAGGTGACTGTAAATAGCAGTTACTTTCATCCTGCTCATCAGCACTACACTGATGAGGCCCGAAAGGCCGAAACGGTT